>ML800855.1:174342-196355 GCA_009831015.1 Picea engelmannii
CGACATAAATAAAATAGAATTACTAATCTAATATGCCCCAATTAAAGGGTAATGAGACAATATTAGGGCTTAACAAGCACCAACTCCCTGAGTTCTCTGGCACCAACCAGAAGGAGGCTATGACCCCATGATTTATAGGCACCAACCTGAAGGAAGCTACAACGCCCTATATTCTCTGGCACTAACTGGAGGGAGGCTACAACCCCCTTTCCTTTCTTTGTCCTGTTTCCATGAAATATAAGTGTAGACTCAAACTGTTACTGATACATCAACCATCATGTCAATGTCACTGTCACATCAACCAACCTGTCACCATCATTGTCACATCAATTTGTGACTACCACTGTTACATCAACCTGTCATTTTCATCGTCACTATCACCATCATTGATATACCATTATCAACCAACTATAACCAGATCCACTCACATGGATACCAAAACCATCACCATCAACCATGTACCAGAACCTATACCATACCATGTACATCAACCATGTACCAAAACCTATACCATATCATGCATCAACCATGTACAAAAACCTATACCATACCATGTACCGAAACTTGTACCATACCATGTACATCAACCATATACCATATCACTCATTATATGTCTCAATAATTCCATACACCATGTACCATAAGATATCATCAATGAAGTGACTCAAGCATGTGATAACATCACCATGACATAAACCAAACCAAATACCAAGATAGCCAAGATATATTTATAACAATGTATCATATCATCACAAAGGTGTACCATATCATGTACCATCTTCATCAAGACATGCCTCAAGCATGTACCATAAACAAAACCCTCGATGCCACATGTAAAGAATACCTACGATCCTGTAGCAGACCTGCTACACAATATTACATACATGTGGCTCTTCCTCAGCTTCAACAACAAACTAATATCATCTTCATCAAACTTTACCTCAGTCTCGCGGGACTAGTTTTGGATTAGTCACAAACCCTTTCAACAAGCATAACTTGGTACTTGTAATGAATAAAGGTTTGAAATTTTAACCACAGATACTCAAATATTTCTTCCATCTCGAAATTTCAAGGTCTGAAACTTCTCAGAACCGAAGTTATAGTGAAAATGGAAAACCTTCTTAAATTTTATCATATTCAAGAGATCGAACTTGTAAAACATGCTACGCACTAAATATTTGATATATGATTATAAAACTCACACACAAGATACAACAGATTGTTATCTTTTCACTGAAATTAGTCTTATAGAATTTGGATGCTCTATGAATAAGTTATGACGATTTTACCCGGAACTCTTGTTTGAGACTAGTTTCAAGACTACTAAAAAATCATATCTTCCACGGAGTGTATTTACAAAAGTACAACGACCCAAAAGCTGAAATTTTTACCACTTGTACCTTGCTATGTATTCTCAACAACCTCCAATTTTCGTTATCAAAATCATTCTAGAAAAAATGTTATAGTGAAAATGGTGAAATGACCTTTAAATAATATGTCTTAGAACACATCATCAAAAGACTTCATCCTTCCTTGGAATTTCTCCCTTCTTCACTTCATCTTCCCTCTGAAATTCACCTAAGATCTCCTCGTTTACCCCAGATAAGAATCACTTGCTCACATAGAAGATATTTAATATAATGTATGTGAATGTGCTTATGAGATACTTCTTGAGGTGTATATATACTTTTTCTAAGTAACCTATTTCCTTAACTTTAAGGCTTCTTGAACTTTCTTGTTACAACCACTTTACCCTTTCATTAATGACTTGTACTCGTTTAGGGTCTTCTTAACCCATATTTGGGGCTTCCAACTTCATGGTCTCATAACTCCTCAACCGTGAGGAACTATGTGACATTCCACCTACCGTTGGAAATGACATGACGAGGACTATCCATATATGAGTTTTTTACCTTCATTTACATTGTCCTTCATGTCCTTATTCCTCAAATAACTTCGGGCTTCATGACCACACCTATGGGTTTCTTGTAGACTTCTTCAAAGCGTCTTCCTTGGAGGGTCATCCTTAGAGCTACACCATAAGGGGACCACTTTGGAGACTTCTCCAAATACACCCATCACATCTGTTGACATCAATGATAACCACTTATTGTTGACATCAATGACAACCAATGCTTCAACAACATCAATGACAACCAATTGTCCAACACATTTCTTCCCTCACTTAATATTTTTTATCCTAAGTTCCATATATTATACCATCAACCAATAAGATTTTGCCACATGGTACTTAATGACAAGTGTATCCTCAACCAATGAGATCTCAAAATATGGAAACTTATGGAGTTGTGACACATGGAAATTCATTGGTCATTTCTCCCCCTCCCTAACTACCCATACTTCCCTACCCCTACCTTCACCACCTAAAATTCTCCCCATTCTCCCACTTCCCTCTCTGCCACATACAATTCTCCCCATTCGCCCACTTCCCTCTCCGCCACATACAATTCTCCCCATTCTCCCACTTCCCTCTCGTCCATTTCTTCCCTCTCTTAATATTTTTTATCTTAATTTCCATATATTATACCATAAACCAATAAGATTTTTCCACATGGCACTTAACTACACCAATAAGATTTTCCACCTGGGGTGAAATCATGAAGTTGGGTAACACTTTTGTGAGAATCGGGTCTCCAAAATTCCTACTAACATTTTTTCGGCCAAAAGACACATATTTTATGCCGAAACCTTTTTCGACCGAACCTTTAGACATCAAATCAAACGGTACCGTGACGATGGCCTCGACTATCGTGTACCATATTATCCAGACATATTTTCTTTTTCGGTAGCATTTTTCGGTCGAACGTTTTTTCGCCCGAAAAGATGTTTCGTCCGAAAAAACTCTTTCGACCGAATAACATTTTATATATCACCCGCACATCGCCTCAATAACATTTTCCTGAACTATTTGAATGGTGGTTGATGCAGATTAGTTTTATTTGTTGGTTGGTGACGGCGGACGTTGTCACTGGTGGTTGGTGCTGGCGGTTGTTGTGGGCATTTTGTGTTGGCAGCTGGTGATGGAGGTCGTTGATGCTGGTTGTTGTAGCTTGTTGTTGTTCATTGTCGTTGGTCTAGGTAAATATAACCCTTTCCTAGTTAAATAATTTTTTAATTATTTACATTTTTTGTTTTAGGAGGTTGACAGGGCCGAATTAGTCCCTATCCATGTACATATACAAGCCTGATTTTGGCCATGTCCCTGTACATGGATAGGGATGAATTCGGACATGTCCCTGTATAGGGACAGGGTCGAATTCCCATTACAAGAGTAAGTCCTTGTATCATCATGCTTGTAATCATACCTTATATGTTTCATAAAAAGTGTTATTTATTATGTGAATGCTTACTACTTATATCTTATCTACAACTGTACTCAGTTTAAGTAAGCAAGTTAGTTAAGCTCTTACACTATACTTATGATTAGAGAGCTAGAACAGAGATACTATACTTATGGCAATTGTTATCCCTAATTAACACCACGTATTCAGATTAATATGATAGTACAACATGTTAGTTAGATGAAACAGACCATGTTCAAGCTTTATGGAGAGTGTTATCACACTAAATTGCCTTGGGTCTTTTAGTTTGTTTTTATATTTTTTAAAGCCTTAGATTTTAATTTTTTAAATAAAAAATAGTTTTTCATCCCTTTAAAGTTGTGTTTGATAGGACACCTTGGATGACTAAACTTTTGAGTCATAGCTCATGTTTTGATCATGAATTTGATTTTTGATCCTTGAACCCTTTTAGCTCATGGTTTTTTCTTTTTGGTCTCTTTCATGATTTTCCCCTAGGTCGATACCTCCCATGATCAATATGATGTGAAACACCTCTCTCCTCACTCATGACCTCACAAGCATGCCTCATTGTCCTCGCTCACCTATCTAATCATATTTTTGAATTGGAAGCGTTGCCTACTTATCAGGCAGTTCTGTAGCGCCCGTCACGTTTATCATAGCGCCATCCCAAGTCATGATTTCCATGATCGATACCATATCCCTTGTTTTCATCACCAGAAGTCAGTTAAAGAGCCTTCAAAAGATCTTGCATTCATGTTCCTGGATAACGATTTCTAATTTTGAAAACACAAGAGTACTGCGTTGCGTGAATTCGCCATCTCTGATCAGGTGACCACATGTCAACCAAATCTTACTACTGTGAGAGATTCCAGGGCCAAAATTTCCTTATTTTTATCCTATGATTGCGTTGAAGAGCTCAATAGGTGTCTACTACACAGGTATCCACTGCTACCTCCTCTGCGTATTAATCCTCACAGGAAAATTTGTGATCGGGTTTTGTTTTGTTGAGTTTGCACGGTAGTAAAAAATTAATCTTTGTATGATAGCCTCATCTCCTCTCTTTTTTAGACCTTTAAACCTCATGGCCCGTATATGAGTCAGATTTCTCTTGTCTGCCTTATCCCTTGAATTTGCAAGCTTTAGACTAGTCTATCCTCTGTGTATGTGTTGCACTACCCAGAGGCGTTGCTTAACCTCTCATTACTTCCCCTACCTCCTTTCATCTAGAAATTAAATGTTTTACTCAGTTGTATAGGGCTAGCCTTGCATACTTGAAACCCCATTCAAAGTCTCATGAAAATTACCAAACCATTACAAAGCCCTCATTCTGAGTCATGGAGACCCCTAAATCGAAGAAGGCACATAAAGGAGGCAAGATAGTTAGGACAGAACCAGTGGACATGCTTATTTTTAACATAGAACCCATGGAAAAAGAGGCCTTTCAAAGAGTAGGGTGCCTCTTCTTCTTTCAGAACATGCAGAGAGGCCATCCAGAGGTAGCAAGATAGTTTGCATTGCAGTTTGATGGTAAGAAAACTAAGGTTGGGCATTTGGAGTTCGAAGTGACTGAAGCTTCCATCTCAACCGCAACAGAGATCCCCATTATAGGTGAAAGGTGGTTCAAAGCCATGGCTTTGAGTTCATACTATGAAAAAGATCTTTTTAAACCTAAATATCAAGCCAGTGACATGTCCAAAAGTATTCCAAGGAGCCAATTGATTGAACAATTTGACAGACTACTGAAGATAATACAGCGATACTTTACCTATGAAGGGAGATTCAACACATTATACCAGTACCATATAAGATTGTTACTACATTTTACTGGTAAGGTTGAGATGAATATTCCTTATTACTTGTTGAGGAGTATAGGTAAGATGTCAGACAGAATACAGGATAAATCTAAAGATGTGGATTCTAGCCTTTTCCACTCTGGATTAATCAGAATGCTAGTATCTGAGGAATTGGGCAAGAAAGATATTTCATGGGAGAATTTTACGGTTACCTCTAATTTTAAGTTGGATTTAGCACCCACTCCTCAATCACAGAGGGTGAGTTCTTTGACACCTACCAGTGCTACCAAAGAAGGGACCAGTAGGAAGAGAAAGGGAAGAGCCCATTTTCAAGTGTCATAGGTCAACAAGCAGGTCATTGAAGCTGAGGAGGAAGTTTGTCCTTCTCCACAAAAAGATTTTTCACCACCTCCTCCACCAGGGTTAGAAGAGGTGTCTCCTTCTACCAAAGCTACATCTAAGAGAGGGAAGAAGATTCTCTTTTCCCCTTCTCCTCCAGCAGTTGAAATCAAAGGTAAAATACCTTCACAAGATCATCAATTCCTAAGGAGGATTATAGAGAGAAATCCTTACCAGACATTCCTATTCAAAAGAAGAAGGGGAATAATATTGAAAATCATGTAGAGGAGAAATTAGAAACCCTTGTACAAAAGAATAAGGGGAAAGGTGATAAAGGACCTTTGGAAAAGAGAGATAAGACCTCTGATAAAGTCATTGAGAAGCCTGTCGAAAGAAAACCAGAATCCCTTGTACAGAAGGGTAAAGGTATTAAAAGACCTTTGGAGAGAAAAGAGGAAACCCCTGTGAAACACTTCGAGGAGCCTATGGTAAGAAATGAAGAAACCAGTATGCAGAGAAAAAAGGGTAAAAGTAAGGCCACTGAGAAACCTGATGAGGTGGACAAGACACTTCCCATGTAGGAGGAAGAGGAGTCTGAGGAAAATCCTATTAAGACTGAGCATGCCATTGTCCCTCCTGACAATCAGACCTACAAAAGACTTATCAAGCAACTCAGAGATGAAGGGAAAGAAATAGCTCATCTTAAAGAAGAAGACAAGGTCCACTTGGCTCAGATGGAAGAGCTCATGGTTGGCTACAATCATACCGTTGACTTGGCAAGGTTTTCAACGAGAAAGGCTCTGCCCCTTCATAAACAGTTTAAGAATCTTTACAGACAAAATAGGGGCTTTCAGTCTCATAACAGTAAGTTAAAGGCAGAGCTAAAACACTTTCAAGACAAGGTAGACCAAAGGAATTTACAGGTGTTGGTCGAAGCTTCCATTGATGATGATAAACCAACAACTAAGGAGAGCACATCTACGCAGAAGAAGCATGTAAATGTCCAAAAGAAGAAGTCTACTATGTCAATTGAAGATCCTCTTTATACTAGGAAGAGTATGAGGTTAAGTGTTAAAATGACAAAATAGTTGGTAAAGGGTAAGCCCCATTTTTGAATATTTATCTTATTGGGAGGTTTAACCATTGTGTTAATATTAGTTGTGCCATCTATACAGGATTCTAGGCATTTAGCTATATGGATTTTGAATTTTTTGTTAAGTGATATCTTCACCCAGTGGTAAAAGGCACCTAAGTAAAATGGTTATGTCATCATGAAAGGACACATATTGCTCGGTACATATTCAAGATTGAAAGGCGTTGCGTTTTGGAAATGCTACCCAAACTTGTATGCAGACGCAGCGTAAGTGACGCTATGTAAAGGTGTTGTGCAATATTCCATAGAGAACAGAATCGACATAAGGGTGTGACACAGTGGTGCTACCCACAGGAGCTACGTAATATTTGGCAAGGAGAATTTTTACACATAGGAGCAACATACAGGGGCGCTATCGAATATTTTACAAGTGCAACACACAGGAGCTACCTAATATTTCAACAGAGGACCAATGTTGGCGCATATATGCAACATCGTGGCGCTACCTACAGGTGTTGCCTTCTCTTCTTATTATGTTTTACGGTGCACTGCCCAGAGTTGCTACCCAAGGAAATTGCCAGCAAACACCAGGAATCTAGGAGGTCTAGGCCACAATATTCCACAGAGAACAGAATTGGCATAATGGTGTGACACAGTGGCGCTACCCACAGGCACTACGTAATATTTGGCAGGGAGCATTTTTACACATAGATGCAACATACAGGGGCACTACCTAATGGCGCTACAGAATATTTTACAGGTGCAACACACAGGCGCTACCTAATATTTCAACAGAGGACCAATGTTGGCGCATATATGCAGCACCGTGGAGCTATCTACAGGTGTTTCCTTCTCTCCTTATTCCATTTTACGGTGTGTTGCCCCGAGTTGCTACCCAAGGAAATTTCCAGCAAACACCAGAAATCTAGGAGGACTAGGCCGACAACTTTTTGGATAAGTTGATAATGGAGAAAGTTACAAAAATAGCAGCTGGCATTTTGAAGACAACTATAGGCTCCAAAGGGACACATGGAAAAATAGGGGTTGTGCAGCAAAAGAGGATCAAAGAAGTTAGAAGCATGATTGGATTAGTCACCAACATTTCCCTATTTTATAGCATAGGCTGTTATTCTAGTTGTTAGAACAAATAAATGTTTAGATATTTTCAAGGGAAACAGGCTAGTTGGTACCTCCAGCTGTTGCCTCCCTTTCTTGTTATAAATAGATAGATCAATTGCTTTAGTAGTTTTGGATGGTTGAGCAAGGCTCCCTTTATTTTGTAATATTTTGATGAAGTAACTATGATCTAGCGATGTACTGGACTTAAGAATTTTTGGCTAATAGAAATCAGCTTCCTTTCCAGTCTATTTGCTTCTGTTGCTAAATGTTCATGCTTTGAAGGATTCACATGAATTATTGTGGTGATGTGATGGTGGATGTTTGATCATTATATTATCATGATGTTTATTTATCTTTCTTAGTTTCTGATGTCAAAAAGATCTTGTGATTAGAAACTTTCTTTCTTAGACTTTTGTAGACCTAATGTTTGCAGTAGTCCCTACACTCCTCTCACTCAAGTTTTCCCTCTGTTCATACTTACTCCCAAACTACTGATAGAAGTTAGCCAAGACCTTAATTGTTGGTGCATGTTGGCCCTGACGTTTGAGTTAAAACATTACCATTTGAGTCCTTTTCCTTTTGACCCGTTAAAACACTCTATCATTCACATATAACTTGATGGGTATTGGGCTTGCCTTCCATGCAATCTGAAGGTGACTCCTAGTGCTAACATTCTTGGCGCTATTGTCGTGGAATGATTTGAATACTTTTCCCTGGGATTAAAATGAAACAGTATTCTAGTTCTAAAGGTGCATTAGAACTCAGTTCTTCGAATATTGCAGACTGCACTTGGTGACTCCATTGTTTCAGCTATGGCACCTAAAGGCAGACATACGAGATCAAATCCACAACTACCTTTGGTACCACCTGAGGCTGACCCAGAGAAGATAATCAAGAAGGGAAAACCTTCCCAAAAAAGTTGTTTTGCTGCTGCTACAAGTGCTTCTGGTCAGTTGCATGATTCTACTCTTGATACTCCAATTGTTTTATCAAGTAAGCTTCCTTTATCTTCTGTTGAAGTATATAAAAAGCTTGATTTTGAAGAGTCTCTTGTTGAATACTTCTCTTTTGAGACTGAATTGAAAGAGGAAAACATTGATATATTTTCTTCCCCTGATATTGAGAAGTGTTTCAGTCTTAATAGTTTTGAAGATTTCCCTACCTTAGGTTTTGATACACCTCTTTCTGTTAAAACTTTTGCTGCAAAAGAAGTAGGAACTTAATCTCCCTCCCAGACCTTACCATCCTCTTAAAAAACTCATCCTCCTATTGTGAAAAATGAACCCCCCCCCCCTTTATCCATTCCTTCCTCTCCTACTATACATACAGTCAAGTCTCCTTCTCCTTCTTGTTCACCAAGAATCCAAAATCAAATGGCAGTTGTTAACCCCCCTACTAATAGGATGGATGCCATAGTGGTTGCAAGATATGATCCTATACTTTTACCTCAACCATTGAATGTTCTTCCCCCTGGATATTATTTGAAATACATGCCTAAGTTTACGAGAGAAGAAGATGTAACAACTGAGGAACATCTTGTCACTTTCTACAGCTATGCAGATAACCAAAATATTGAAAATGAAGATGTTTGGATGAGGGTTTTCGTCCAAAGCCTATTTGGTGAGGCTAGGAAGTGGTTTACAAGTATGGACCCTGGATATATTACTGATATTGAGGCATTGGATGAAGCCTTCTTGAGGCATTGGGGTGACAAAAAGGATTTTTTTTACTACATCACTGAATTTGGATCTTTGAAAAGGAAAGAAGGAGAGTTTGTCTCTAAATTTTCTAAAATATTTAACAAAATGTACAAGAAAATCCCTGATGATATCAAACCCACTGAAACCATGGAAAAAATCACTTATGCCAGTGCTTTTAATTCCGAATTTTGCCTCCTTTTGTGAGAAAGAAGGTCACCTTCTTTGGTTCATATGAAAGATGTTTCCTTAGAGGTAGAATCCAACATAGTGGCATCAGATAAACTCAGGGGAAAATTTGATAGGGATAGGAGAAAAAAAAAAGTTGAAGCTTCAACTTCTGATTCCTCTGTTGTCCATTCTCAAGTAGATGAGTTGACCAAATTAGTAAAATCTCTCTCCATTGAAATTGAGAAATTAAAATCAGAAGGAAGACAACCATATAGAAATGCTCAAAACACTGAAAAAAGAGGTAATTTCAGAAGACCCAATAATGCTCCCCAAATCCTTCCCAGGAATAGAGAGAGATGATCAGAGGATACAAGCTCCTTTGCAAAATAATTTACTGGCAGATGAAGAAGAGGAGGAGGTTGAAACTGATCCTGAGATTCATTTTTTAGGTGATACTTCCCCATCCCCATACTTGACTCAATCCTCTTATGAGAAATCTTTAATGGATATTCAAATTAATGAGTTAATCAAGGGGGAGAAAGAAATGGAGAATCCTGGTAAATATGATTTGAGATCTAAGAAGAATGCAGAAAAAAAATGAAGCCCCTAATCGGCCTGGTTAGAAAGAAGATCCTTCCAAGGCTGTGATAGTGAGCAGCAAGGAAAAAGACTCTCAAAACCCACAAGTTCTGATCAGTTATCCTCCTTCTGAAACCAAAGAGATCTTGAAGCCTTCCCCTTCCTTCAGTTTTGAGAATGAGATCTAGAAAATAAAGATCCCTGTACCTTTTTTGGAATTGATAAAAAATGAGGATTTTAAAAAATATTTATCCAAAATGTTACAGCCATAATCATCTCCAAATTCCATTGATTCCATCAATCTTGAAGATGAAAAACTAGTAGTGATTTTAGGTCCTTTGATAGAAGACAGAGATGACTCATCCCCACCTTTTTATACTTCATTGAATATACATGATAAGGTGCTACACAATTTTCTCATGGATTCAGGGGCATCCCACAATCTTATGCCAAAATCTGTTATGGATGAACTTGGGTTAGAAGTCACAAAGACCTATCATGATTTATATTTTTTTGACTCTAGAAAATTCAAATGTCTCGGAGTCATTAAGGATGTGGTGGTGACCTTATTTCAGCTGCCCATGAAGAGTATACTTATGGATATCGTAGTTGTTTATGTTCCCCCCAAGTTTGGTATGCTCTTATCAAGATCCTGGATAAAAAGACTTGGGGGAACCTTGCAGATGGATCTCTCTTATGCTACTATTCCTATTTTTTGGGGAGAGCATAGAATACTTTATAGGGAAGATCAAATGGCTTACATCATTAGTGATGAAGAAAACCCCACCAATCACCCTATTTTTGCTTTTGATACAGATTTGGGATCTAGTATTTTGCAGCTCACTGATGCCCCGAAAGCCCCTTTAGAAATCAGAAAAGAGTCCATCAACTTTTTTGAAGAGCCTCCTCTAACTACTTATGTCTAGAAGATGTTCTTTGATGGAGCCTCCTCCAAGGAGGTGTTGGTGCTGGGGTGATCTTTGTCTCACCAACTCAAGAAACTATATCTTTGGCATATAAACTAGAATTTAGACTACTAATAATGTGGCAGGGTATGAGGCTCTTCTCTTGGTTTTGAGGGTAGAAAAATACATGGGGATAGAAGAGCTGTCAGTATTTGGGGATGTTGAATTGATAGTCCATCAGATTAAAAATCTTTATCAAACAAAACATCCTAGGCTTAGATCTTACAGAAATGAAGTATGGGATTTAGTTTACAGCTTTTTCTCTTCTTTTAATATATCATTCATTCCTAGAGAAGAGAATAATGTGGTTGATTCTTTGACTATATCAGCAAGCAACCTCAGAATTCACATACCACCAAAAATCAAGTATGATGTAGAAGTCAAATACATGCCTTCTATATCAAACAATGTAAAATATTGGAAGGTGTTCAAAGATGATTTAGAACTTAAAAAATTTCTTGAGACTGTTGATGAATTTTCTGCATTGCACATTGATCAGGATCATGATCCATAAATCACTCCTCATGCTGATGTTTTCGTCAATAAAATTGTTAATCATCATATTGTGCAGCTGCCTAGCAAACATATACCAAAGGGACTAGTTCCTTTGGAAAGATTATTTGATGGGAATGATGTGGCATTGAAAGGGAAGGTATCCACTGATGATGTTGATATCACTGAGTCCAAAATACGTCAAACTGTCAAGAAGCCTATCAGAAAAGAAGAGGGAAGAGTACACTAAGTTGTTGAAAGAATTTGCTGATGTATTTGCTTGGACTTATGAAGATCTCAGAACTTATGACCAAGCATAATAGAGCACAAGATCCCATTAAAAGAAAACACCAAACCTTTCAGGCAAAAGTTGAGGCAAATCAATCCTATGTTGCTGCCTGTCATGGAGAAAGAAGTTAAGAAGCTTTTAGATGTAAAAATTATCATTCCTTTGAGGTATTTCGAATGGGTAGCCAATTTGGTCCCAGTAAGAAAAAAAAATGGGGAAATCAGACTTTGTGTCGATTTTCGGAAATTGAACAGAAGCTCAAAAAAGGATAATTATCCTTTACCTAAGATGGAGCACATATTACAGAAGGTGACAGGAGAATCCAGGATGTCTATGGTTGATGTATTATCTAGATACAATCAGGTATCTATTTTTCCAGAAGACAGGGAGAAGACAACCTTCACCACTCCCTGGGGGACATTTATGTACGCCAAGATGCCCTTTCGTTTGATGAACGCAGGGGGAAATTTTCAGTGAGCTATGGACATAGCATTTATTGGAGAAAAGGATAAGTTTTTTGTTATCTATTTGGATGAAATAACTGTGTATTCTCAGTGTGATAAGGAACACTGTGATCATTTAAGAAAGGTTTTCTTGAAATGCATAAAATTTTGCCTCTCTTTGAATCCGAAAAAATCATTGTTTGCCATGAAAGAAGGAAAATTATTGGGGCATATCATGTTAGTTGAAGGGGTAAGGATTGATTCCAGCGGGTTTGAAGCTATACAAACTTTGTCACTCCCTAGTTCTAAAAAAGAGGTACAATCTTTTCTGGGAAAAATCAACTTTTTGAGAAGATTTGTGTCAAATTTTGTTGAGTTAGTTAAGTATATCAAAGCCATGATGAGGAAGGATAGTGAAATAAAATGGACTGTTGAGGCCCGTGATTCTTTCGATCAAATAATTAAATCCTTGAAAGAAGCCCTAGTTCTTTTCAACCCCGACTACTCCAAGGACTTTCTTATTTTTTCTTTTGCCTCTTTTGATACAGTAACAACAGTCCTATTGCAGAAGAACGTTGAAGGCTTAGAACATCCCATTGTCTTTTTCAGTAGGGAATTAAGA
Organism: Picea engelmannii; assembly: GCA_009831015.1. Classification (NCBI taxonomy): domain Eukaryota; kingdom Viridiplantae; phylum Streptophyta; class Pinopsida; order Pinales; family Pinaceae; genus Picea; species Picea engelmannii. The sequence continues at coordinate 187,268 of ML800855.1, forward strand.
GATGCATAACTAAAGTATGACATTATGGACAAGCAAGCATATGCATTGGTTAAAGCTCTTAAGTCTTTCAGAGTTTATGTGCTGCATTCAAGAGTTATTGCTTATGTTCCATCAGCGGTTGTAAAAGAAATTCTTATTCAGCCTAATATTGATGAAAAATGCAGCAAGTGGATTGATAAACTACTTGAATTTGATTTGGATATTAGGCCCACAAAATTAGTTAAAGGCCATGGTTTGGCCAAGATCTTGGTTGAATCAAATTGCTCAGCACTGGGGGTGAATTTCATTCACTCATGTTCAGAAAACCAGCAGCCTGAGATGAATGATAAAGTCCCTTAATTCATTTCTACATTGGAAGATTGCAGCTGGTACAAGGACATTATATTTTTTCTGCAAAATTTACAACCCCCAAGTGGTATGGAAAGAAACAAGGTGAGAGCCTTAAAACTCAAATCAATAAAGTATTCTTTGTTGATAAAATTTTGTATTGGAAGGATCCATTAGGAGTGATTTTGAGATTCCTAGATCCCCAAGAAGCCCAAAAGATTATGTCTGATTTTCATGACAGTTTATGTGGGGGGCATCATTATTGGAGAACCACGCCATAAAATATCCTCAGAGTTGGGTACTTCTGGCCCAGTTTGTTCATGGATGTTTGTGCTAATATTAGGGCCTATGCTAAATGTCAGAAGTTTTTCGGAAAACAATAGCTTAAGTCTTTGCCATTGAAGCCTGTGGCAGCCTCAGGACCATTCCAGCAGTGGGGTCTAGATTTTATCGGGGAAATCCATCCCGCTTCTAGTGGTCAACATAGATGGATCTTGACTGCTATTGATTACTTTACTAAATGGATAGAAGCTATTCCCACAAGGAACGCTTCACATAAAGTGATCATTGGTCTCCTGGAAGACATCATAGCAAGGTTTGGGTGTCCTGACAAAATCGCCATTGATAATGCTGCATCGTTCAAGGTTGAACCATTAATTCAGTTCTGTGAACAGTTTGGGATCACCTTTATTCATTCCACCCCTTACTATCTGCGGGGAAACGAGCTTGCAGAATCCTCGAACAAAAGAATTATAAAGATTATTAAAAATCTTTTAGAGGATAACAAAAAGGCATGGGATTTGAAAATCAAATTTTCTCTATGGGATGACAGAGTGACAGTGAAAAGATCCTTGGGACTTTCCCCTTTCCAGCTGGTATATGGAGTTGAGGCAATTTTTCCTTCTCAACTTGCATTAGCTATGGCAAAATTCTTCCAGGATTATCAAGGGGAGCTAGATCATATGATCAGGAGGATTCGGCAGTTGGTTGAGGTGAAGCAAACTCGGGAACAGCTTGTAGATAAGCCATATGATCATCAACTGAAGATCAAGAAAGAATTCAACAAGAAGGTGAACAAATAGGATTTTCAACTGGGCGATTTGGTGCTCAAGTGGGATGCACCAAGACAAGATAAAGGCAAGCACGGTAAATTTGAAGCTTTATGGGTCGTCCCTTTCAAAATCTCAAAGGTATTCTCTAATAACACTTTCAAGCTGCAGAATATGGAGGATGAAGAGGTTTTTGGTGGCCCTGTCAATGGGCGTTTTCTAAAAAATTACTTTTCTTGATCCTTAAGGAGCTCTTCATGTCATTGTAAATAACATTTCCTTTTTTTATTTTTGTTTCAATAACTGACCCCATAGCCCTCGGATAAGGCATTGAATCTACTCATTCTTGGCAGCCCACAGGGGGCATGCCATCCCCTATGGAGCCAATGTTATCACACTAAATTGCCTTGGGTCTTTTAGTATGTTTTTATCTTTTTTAAAGCCTTAGATTTTAATTTTTTAAATAAAAAGTAGTTTTTTCATCCCTTTAAAGTTATGTTTGATGGGACACCTTGGATGACTAAAATTTTGAGTCATAGCTAATGTTTTGATCATGAATTTGATTTTTGATTCTTGAACCCTTTTAGCTCATGGTTTTTTTCTTTTTGGTCTCTTTCATGATTTTCCCCTAGGTCGATACCTCCCATGATCAAGCTAATGTGACACACCCCTCTCCTCACTCATGACCTCACAAGCATGTCTCATTGTCATCGCTCACCTATCTAATCATATTTTGGAATTGGAAGTGATGCCTACTCATCAGGCAATTCCATAGTGCCTGTCACGTTTATCATACCGCCATCCCAAGTCATGATTGCCACGACCGATACCATATCCCTTGTTTTCAGCACCAGAAGTCGGTTAAAGAGCCTTCAAAATATCTTGCATTCATGTTCCTGGATAACGGTTTCTAATTTTGAAAACACAATAGTGTTGCGCTGCGTGAATTCGCCATCTCTGATCAGGCGACCACATGTCAACCAGATCTTACCACTGTGCGAGATTCCAGGGCCAAGGTTTCCTCATTTTTATCCTATGATTATGTTGAAGAGCTCAACAGGTGTCTACTACACAAGTATCCATTGTTACCTCCTCTGCATATTAATCCTCACAGGAAATTTGTGATCAGGTTTTATTTTGCTGAGTTTGCACGACAGTAAAAAATTCATCTTTGTATGATAGCCTCATCTCCTCTCTTTTTCAAACCTGTAAACCTCATGGCCCGTATGTGAGTCAGGTTTATCTTGTCTTCCTTAGCCCTTGAAGTTGAAATCTTTATACTAGTCTATCCTCTGTGTATGTGTTGCACTACCCAGAGGTGTTGCTTAACCTCTCGATGCTTCCCCTGCCTCCTTTCATCTCGAAATTAAACATTTTACTTAGTTGTATAGGGTCATCCTTTCATACTTGAAACCCCATTCAAAGTCTCCTGAGCATTACTAAACCGTTACAAAGCCCTCAGTCTGAGTCATGGAGACCCCTATATCAAAGAAGGCACATAAAGAAGGCAAGATAGTTAGGACATAACCAATGGACATGCTTCTTTTTAACATAGAACCCATGGAAAGAGAGGCCTTTCAAATAGTAGGGTGCCTCTTCTTCTGTCAGAACATGCAGAGAGGACATCTGGAGGTAGTAAGACAGTTTGCATTGCAGTTTGATGGTAAGAAAACTAAGGTTGGGGATTTGGAGTTCAAAGTGACTGAAGCTTCCATCTCATCCGCAACAGGGATCCCCATTATAGGTCAAAGGTGGTTCAAATCCATGGCTTTGAGTTCAGCTTATGAAAAATATCTTTTTAAACCTAAATATCAAGCCAGTGACCTATCCAAAAGTATGTCAAGGAGACAATTGATTGAACAATTTGATAGACTATTGAAGATCATACAGAGATACTTTACCTGTGAAGGGAGATTCAACACATTATACCAGTACCATATAAGATTGTTGCTACATTTTACTGGTAAGGTTGAGATGAATATTCCCTATTACTTGTTGAGGAGTATAGGTAAGATGTCAGACATAATACATGCCAAATCTAAAGATGTGGATTCTAGCCTTTTCCACTCTGGATTAATCAGAATGCTAGTATGTGAGGAATTGGGCAAGAAAGATATTTCATGGGAGCATTTTGTGGTTACCTCTCATTTTAAGTTGGATTTATCACCCACTCCTCAATCACAGAGGGCAATTTCTTTGTCACCTACTAGTGCTACCAAAGCAGGGACCAATAGGAAAAGAAAGGGCAGAGCCCCTGTTCAAGTGCCAGAGGTCAACAAGTAGGTCATTGAAGCTAAGGAGGAAGTTTGTCCTTCTCCACACAGAGATTTTTCACCACCTCCTCCGCCAAGATTAGAAGAGGTGCCTCCTTCTACTAAAGCTACATCTAAGAGAGGGAGGAAGCTTCTCTTTTCCCCTTCTCCTCCAGCAGTTGAATTCAAAGGTAACATACCTTTCAAAAGATCATCAATTCCTAAGGAGGATTATAGAGAGTAGTCCTTACCAAAGATTCTTATTCAAAAGAAGAAGGGGAAGAATATTGAAAATCCTGTAGAGGAGAAATTAGAAACCCTTGTACAAAAGAAGAAGGGAAAAGGTGCTAAAGAACCTTTGCAAAAGAGAGATAATACTTATGAGAAAGGCATTGAGAATCCTGTTGAAAGAAAAGAAGAATCCCTTGTACAGAAGGGTAAAAGTATTAAAAGACCTTTGGAGAGAAAAGAGGAAACCCCTGTGAAACACTTCAAGGAGCCTGTGGTAAGAAATGAAGAAACCATTATGCAAAGAAAGACGTGTAAAAGTAAGGCCACTGATAAACCTAATGAGGTGGACAAGAGACTTCCCATGTAGGAGGAAGAGGAGTCTGAGCAAAAGCCTATTAAGACTGAGCATGCCACTGTCCCTCCTGATAGTCAGACCTACAAAAGACTTATCATGTAACTCAGAGATGCAAGGAAAGAAATAGCTCGTCTTAAAGCAGAAGACAAGGTCCACTTGGCTCAGATGGAAGAGCTCATGGTTGGTTATAATCATACCGTTGACTTGGCAAGGTTTGCAGCGAGAAAGGCTCTGGCCCTTCATAAATAGTTGAAGAATCTTTGCAGACAAAACAGGGGATTTCAGTCTCATAATAGGAAGTTAAAGGCAGAGCTAAAACACTTTCAAGACGAGGTAGCCCAAAGGAATTTACAAGTGTTGGTTGAAGTTTCCATTGAGGATGATAAACCAGCAACTAAGGAGAGCACAACTACGGAGAAGAAGCCTGTAAATGCCCAAAAGAAGAAGTCTACTATGTCAATTGAAGATCCTCTTTCTACTAGGAAGAGTATGAGGTTAAGTGTTAAAATGAAAAAATAGTTGGTAAAGGGTAAGCCCTATTTTTGAAGATGTATCTTTTTGGGAGGGTTAACCATTGTTCTAATATTAGTTGTACCATCTATACAGGCTTCTAGGCATTTACCTATATGGATTTTGAATTTTTTGCTAAGTGATATCTTCACCCAGTGGTAAAAGGCACCTAAGTGAAATGGTTCTGTCATCATGAAAGGACACATACTTCTCGATACACATTCAAGATTGAAAGGCGCTGCATTTTGCCAATGCTACCCAAACTTGTATGCAGACGCAGCGTAAGTGACACTACGTAAAGGCGCTACATAATATTCCACAGAGAATAGAATTGGCATAAGGGTGCAACACAGTGGCGCTACCCACAGGCGCTACGTAATATTTGGCAGGGAGATTTTTTACACATAGGCGCAACATACAGGGGTGCTACCTAATGGCGCTACCGAATATTTTACAGGTGCAACACACAGGCGCTACCTAATATTTCAACAGAGGACCAATGTTGGCTCATATATGCAACACCATGGTGCTACCTACAGGCATTGCTTTCTCTCCTTATTTTGTTCTACGGTGTGCTGCCAAGAGTTGTTACCCAAGGAAATTGCCAGCAAACACCAGGAATCTAGGAGGACTAGGTCGACATCTTTTTGGATAAGTTGATAATGGAGAAAGTTACAGAAATAACAGCTGGCATTTTGAAGACAACTATAGGCTCCAAATGGAAACATTGAAAAACAGGGGTTGAGTAGCAAAAGAGGATCAAAGCAGTTAGAAGCATGATTGGATTAGTCACCAACATTTCCCTTTTTTATACCATAGGTTGTTATTCTAGTTGTTAGAACAAATAAATGTTTAGAGATTTTCAAGGGAAACAGGCCAGCTGGTACCTCCAGTTGTTGCCTCCCTTTCTTGTTATAAATATATAGATCAATTTCTTTAGTAGGTTCGGATGGTTGAGCAAGGCTCCCTTTATTTTGTAATATTTTGATGAAGTAACTATGATCTAGTGATGTACTGGACTTAAGACTTTTTGGCTAATAGAAATCATCTTCCTTTACAGTCTATTTGCTTCTATTGCTAAATGTTCATGCTTTGAAGGATTCATATGAATTATTGTGGTGATGTGATGGTGGATGTTTGATCATTATATTATCATGATGTTTATTTAGCTTTCTTAGTTTCTGATGTCAAGAAGATCTTGTGATTAGAAACTTTCTTCCTTATACTTTTGTAGAGCTGATGTTTGTAGCAGTCCCTGCACTCCTCTCACTCAAGTTTTCCCTATGTTCATACTTACTCCCAAACTATTGATAGAAGTTAGCCAAGACCTTAATTGTTGGTGCATGATGGCCTTGTTGTCTGAGTTAGAACATTACCATTGAGTCCATTTCCATTTGACCCGTTAAAACACTCTATCATTCACATATAACTTGATGGGTACTGGGCTTGCCTTCCATGCAATCTGAAGGTGACTCCTAGTGCTAACAGAGAGAGTAAAAACTAAGCCTATATTGGTATAACACAAGTGATGTAACAAATTGTGTATCATACTCATTGTCATAGTAATATACATAATGAAGATTATCATATTTATATGGGATATGCCTACTAAGCTAACTAGTAGTGATTCTATATAGCTATCGTAACCACAACAGATACAAAATTAGAATATGCAAAAATGACTTATTCAAAGAGTGTGATAGTGAAAACCATTTCCCTATACTAAGATGAGACTAGTAATCGTGATTGAATATCAATAAGGAACACTTTATAATCACTAATCAGTGTATTGTGATTTCCTAATCATCATACATGTGTTAACTCCATCTTAAGCAGTGTATTAGCTTTATCATGTTCTGGGTGTTGTATTCGAATTCAATATGCATGATATAGAATACTAAGATACGACAATGATAAGCTATTATGGATATTGATACAAGTTCGAGATGTGATTACCTATTATGACTATTATATAAACCTTATTCAATCAATGGGATCAATTCTAGTTGTGTTGCTTAATCACTGGGAAAGGTTGTTCAATAAGGATATGTGATTAAAGGTATTGAAACTAGTAAAGAAGGGGAGAGATTACAAGATAATTTTATTTTTTAATATTCATTATAAATTGAAAACAAAAAATTTAAAATAAAAATATATTAATCAGGCATATGAAGCTTATCATAGTTATATCGGATATGCCTACTAAGCTAACTAGTAGTGATTCTATATAGCTATCTTAACCACAACGGATACAAAATTAGAACATGCTAATATGATTGATTCAAAGAGTGTGATAGTGAAAACCATTTCCCTATACTAAGATGAGACTAGTAATCGTGATTGAATATCAATAAGGAACACTTTATAATCACTAATCAATGTACTGTGATTTCCTAATCATCATACATGTGTTAACCCCATCTTAAGCAGTGTATTAGCTTTATCGTGTTCAGGTTGTTGTATTCGAATTCAATATGCATGATATACAATACTAAGATATGACACTGATAATCTATTATGGAGATTGATACAAGTTCAAGATGTGATTACCTGTTATGACTATTATATAAACCTTATTCAATCAATGGGATTGATTATAGTTATGTTGCTTAATCAATGGGAAAGGTTGGCCAATAAGGATATGTGATTAAAGTAATGAAACTAGTAAAAAAGGGGAGATATTACAAGATAATTTTATTTTTTAATATTCATTATAAATTGAAAACAAAAAATTTTAAATAAAAATATATTAATCAGGCATGTCCTTGTATAGGGACAGGGTCGAATTCGAGTCTATCCATGTACAGGGATAGGCCTTCAATCTGGATAATTTGAGGTGAAACCTTTGGGGTGCCAAAAATATTTCCAAACCTCTCTAGTCAACAACTTTTAAGAGAGCTTAGCCAAGTAAATCATGATTAAAAGAAAAACGATTCAGTGTCTAGAACTTCTAATAGTTTCATAACAGACTAAAACATGCAATTTCATAAATGTATCATTAACCATTGGCCAACCAATAAGTGTTCATGTAACAATTAACACCACTTGGAAATAATGGACTGTGTTTAAAAAATCTTTCCCAAGGAATATGTCTTGGTGAAGTGGATGCTAAATATTAGTTTTCAAAAACAGATGGACTTGAAACACTCTTTGTTGCAATATCCCCTTAATAGTATTTAGCTACTTTTATTTCCCTTCTACATTCCTCTATATCTTGTGCCAATAACATGTATTTTGAAAGAGTGGTCCCAAGCACAATTAAACAACAAATTTCATCTCTAGCATTACTCAAATGCTTCTTAGTGTGCAACTTGTTTCAAATTTGGGAACTAGCATAGTCTTTTAATTTCTTGTTTCAGCTAAGTGAATGTTCTCTCAGTTGTTGTTTGTATGCTACCAGATTATGGATCAGAAGTTTTAATTTCTTGTTGATTGTAACATACAAGTAGCTAATGTTTAGAAATTTTAAAATAAATACTTTTGTTTTAGCTAGCTATAATTTTTGCCCTTAAATTTTAACATGTTACACATAGATTATCTTAAAAATTGACTTCTACAATTTACACAAATATAGATTATCGTCTACATGTTACATTTTTTTCATATTTAAATATTTTCATGTTCAGGTTTCAGGTAATTCTTAACCTATTCCCCAATTAATTAAAATTTCATTTATTTACATGTTTTTTGTTTTAGGAAGTGCATGGACAGGGACATGCTCGAAATCGGGCCTATCATTGTACATGGACATGGTCGGATTTGGGCCTGTACATGGACAAGGTCGAATTCAGGCATGTCCCTTTACAGGGACAAGGTCAAATTTGGCCATGTCCATGTATAGGGACAGACCTGAGCATGGACACACCTCCGATAATTTTTAAGTGTAATACAGATTCTCACAATCACTCACCTAATGGTTGAGTTTGATTGATCCGTAGGATCTTTTAAATGATTATGGTTGAGATTTAAACTTGCATGTATAACTTAACCATTTGAGAATTTAATGAAAGAATGAGGAAAGAAGAGGATTATATCAGTCAAATAAACATATGCAGATCTGAAAAGAATAGTAAACAGCAAACCATAAGAACGTAGGTTGATAACGGAGTTCGGCACAACTTTTGCCTACGTCTCCGTGCCTTTTTCCTTGTGGGGGAGGCTTCTTTATTTCTGCTCAAGTGCTCAAAATTACATCTCAGCAATGCCAAATGGCTACAAGAATGATCTGGTCTTGTTGTCCCAGATCTCAAGAACCCTGCAAAAGAAACGGCATGCAAAACTGATGCTCCAAGCTCCCAGAAACGATCCGACAGCGTCTCCACCTCAAAGGCTTCCCTGCATCAAACTGACTTTGGCTTGGCTTT
>ML800855.1:215659-230927 GCA_009831015.1 Picea engelmannii
ATTATTGAACCGGATAATTGTAATTAAAGGATTTCTCACACAATTGATTGATTGTTGTCTTTTATAAAAGACTAGTCTTGCTGACTGGATTGAATGCATACATAAATTACTAAAGGATGACAGTTTTGATTATTAGTACATGCCTGAGATTTGCATGTACTAGCTACACATGCATTTCTTGTACATATACACTAGTATGTATGAGATTTCTTGACTTACTTACTGTTAATGTGTGTTACTTGTTACGAATGTGTGAACCATGTTTCTTTTCCTTTGTACCATAAGATGCCTTAACTTCGGGATGAAGTTTCCTAAAGGGTGGGTGTGTGTAACGACCCTAGTTGGATAAATGTTTAAGAATTACAAAGTCAAAATTAATTAGGGGATTAATTGTATTAACAAGGTATTAATTAAACAAAGGTGGTTTAATGATATTAATTAATTAAGTTATCAATTAATTAAAGGTTATAATTGCAATTAATTAATTAATAATTTAACTACAGATTACATTTGATGACAGGAGTGATAAATTTAAGAGATTAATAATATATGTTATTAACAGGTTACGTACCCAACAAGGGATAACTTGTTAATCCCGAGAAGATAAAACATTAAAGGAAGGATCAGGGAAAGGGACGAGGGCAGGTAAGGGAGTAAAGGCATGAGGCAGTGAAGGAGGAATAAGGGAGGAAGGGAGGTGGACATGAGGGGCATTCGGGAGGAGACGGAGGATAGATTCAGGGAGGACTGTGAGATTTGGACGGAGCAGTAGAGTTCTGGTTGTGGCATTTGGATCAGTTGAGGCACCGGGTTGCTGGAGGTTTTGGGCACGGGGGCCAGGATATCCATAGATATCTTGGAGCTAGGTAGTTTTCCTAGTTGGCAGGGAGGACAGTAGGTTTGGGCAGTTATTTTGTTTGTGGCAGTATTGGTCTGTGCATCAGGTAGCAGGAAGGCAACAACAAGGCAACCAGGCGACAAAAATTAGCATCAGAACCAGGTAAATTGTTAAATTATGTATTTGTTTCATTCTGCCATGAAATCATTATTCATTGATAAATCTAAGTTACTGAAGTTGTTGTTATGAAAATCAATATTATGTTATGAAGTTATTGTCTCAGTTTATGGAATAAATTGCTTATGAAATAATGTAATGTTAAATTTATTTGGTTGTTACTTAATTAATTAATTAATTAATAATTAATAATAAATTGATTTTCATAATAATTAATAATAAATTAATAATTTAATTAATTAATAAATTGATTTTCTGGTGCAACTAAGGGATCGGGTGACATGTGTATGGGGGAGGTTTATCCTAATTAAATTTAATAAAAATAATCTAATTAGGGTTTTCGAAACTAATCACTAAGAAAACTCTATAAAAAGTATGGCGGAGGAGGAGTATGGATCATGTCTAGTTTGTGTAAGGTTACGCTGCCAGAATTTTATCTTGACTGAATTTCTCTTGTGGGAGTTGGGATACCTAGCTCAGGTAACGAGTGGTAGCTCGACATTGTGAGGCAAGCTGGGAGATAGAATTCTCTGGTATTGTGTGTGTGGCCCCTTTTCGGCTTGGGGGGCTCAGGGGGAAGAAGAGTACCCCTAGAATTGGTTGGGAGGTACTGGTGAGGTCTCATCAGTTGGCAAGCGAGAACTAGATGGATCTCAAGCACAGGGACAGACGTACAGGACTCTGCGCCATCGATTATGGTATACTACTGAGATTAGCTTGCCATGATTTAGTTGCAGTATTCACTATAGTTTAATGCAAATGGTTCGTTTATATGATTTAATATTCAGTAACCGTGGATTTAAATTTTCTATTAAATTTGATGTTGGATCTTCTTCAATATAGTGTATGATCGATGAGTAGAATATGAGTTAGTTCCAGAATTCCTTGTTGAAATTTTGTTAAATGTGTGGTTGTGTTCATTCAAAGTTTGCGCAATAGAGTTGTTGAAATTTTGTTAATATGAGGATGTGTTCTTTCAAAGTCTGTAGCGCATCAATAGTTGCACATTTTAATTAATGCAGGTAATTCCTGTCCATAATTATTCAACCCACATGTAATATTAATTCCTATAGCGCAGCCACAGTTGTACCTATTAGTTTATTCGCTTGTAAAAAAAAAAGATCTTTTGGAAGCGCTTCAAGCTTGTCCATTGCGCCAATTTTATTTCGCCCACTGCTAATTCGCTTCACCCAACCCCAAGCTCGACCTTTCTTTATGATTTGTGTCGAAACGTTGAGAGCGCCTCTAGCATTGTAGCTAGACCATCCTATCATACCTTTGTGTCTTTCTTGACCACTGCCATTGTGTTCTCTTAGAACCTCAACCTCAGGTTCCTATAGCACATATTTCCCTCCTTCCTCGATGTTAGTTAATCCATCCCCTCTATCTTAGTCTGGCTCTCCTCTGCGACTGACAGTTGCATTTTGTTTTCTCAGAGCCACTAGCATGCCCCTCAATGCCCTCCCTCTCCGGTTTTGTGAGTGCCCTTCTTGCTTAGCGGGTGTATCTAAGGTTCCTCCATGAGAAACCACCTGTTAAACTCTCTAATTATTAAATTCCATAATGTAATTTGGGTGGACTGTTATTGATATTTCCCTTGATTGCGATTTCATTTTTTGTGTTTCTCCTTCTTTAATGAATCCACATGCTCGCATGCCCGCTTGCCTCCACTTATCAAATTTAATTGTTCCAAGGACCTGCGACGGGTTGGTAGAGGGGATGGGATATTCTCTACCTGATTGATTTGATTCTTCTTAGGGTTGGGGACTCCATTTTACCATGTATGTAATTTTTTGTTTCTGGAAATTTTTGTTTTAGAACAGTGGTTAAGTAAAGGATGTGTTGTTTTATCCAACGTCCTTAGCGAAATGGTCGATGCCTTCTTTTCCTTTTCCCACCTTTAATTAACCTCTGATATTTCCAGCGGTTCCCTCCCTGGTGAATTTTGTTTTCCGCTGTAACTGAATTAATTACTATTGACCCAATTACTCAATGTTCCCTTTTTACGGTGGTTACTGTTGAAAATAAATTCTCTTCCTAAGATAGTGGAATGTACTCACTGGCAGAAATTTGTTTGCTTTTAATAAGTTATAATTGTTTTAGAACATGAATAAATTTAAGAATTTATGGCATGGTAGCATGATATGGTCGCTTTTAATAGTTTATAATTGATTTAGTACAGAGAATTAATTGAGAACAGGTGGAATGGTTGCATGTTATAGTTGTCCTTCAATATTTTTTAATTGTTGTAGAACAGTGAATTGATTTAAGAACGGGTGGAATGGCAGCCTATCATAATTTTCTTTTATTTGTTTTAATTGTTAGAACAACGCATTCTTTTAAGAACATGTGCATGGCAGTACGATTATTATTTCCTATAATGATTTTTATAATTGGTGATAAGGTCACTAAGTTGAAAACATAGGGATGGCAGTAGAGATTTAATGGATTTTACATTTGATGTTATAGTTGTCTTATAATAGGGTACTAATATTTGTTTTATAATTGTTTTATAATCGAATAATGTTAATTGACAAGATAGTTGATTGTCTTTGCCTAAACTGTTGGATAATATCATGATGTTAGTGTCATTCTATTATGTTTATTTTTAAATGATAATTTATTATATAGAATTTGTCCTTAATCTTCTTCATCAATGTTATGAGGGGTTGTATTTAAGATAGAAGTTAGGGAAGAATTAGTCCTTGAGGAAGGAACAAGGGTCTTTACATTTGATTTGTCTAGTCTTAGAATTTTTAAGGGATTATAATTTAGATGGAAATTTTCATTCTAAGGTTATGGTACTTGTGTAATATTAAACTGGAGAAGTTGTGAAAGGTGTAGGTGATTTATTGATTCTGAAACTCCCTTTAGTTGTAAAGGTATAAATGTCACTTGAAAATTGTTATATGTTTTGAATTTAGGTTGTGGTTGGTTACAATGTGCTCTGACATGGTTGGTTACAATGTGCTCTGATCTGAGTACTTCCATTATACATTTCATATCATGTTTTACAGTTAAGCTTGAACCTTGGGCGTGCTGGATTTGTGTCTTGATTGAATATTTAGAAACTGTTGATGTTACGCCTTAGTTACAAATGTGTTTGTCACATTATGGCGGCATGATTCCTTATGATTGGATCATTGCGCGCGTCGATCGATAAGTGCATAGGATAACCTGGCATTGAGTCATGGGCCTCCTGATGTGGATGATGTTATTTTTGTAAGTAAGTTTGTACTTGTTTTGTAACCTAATGTGATTGTCTCCCGCTCGTCGGGAGGGTTCTAGCTACTTGTGTCATTAAAGCTGTCATGTTTGGATTGATTGATGATGCTTTAGCTTCATAGGGATGGTATTTCTTGTGTTGGGAGGGATGTAGACACCTCCTTGTTCCTCAAAACAATCGACAGCATTGAGACCTTAAATGGTCAAAATCGATGGGAACCTGGGCTTGAGCGTTGTTGATGTGTCCTGGAGGTCCTAACCTTGTAGGGTAGGATGGGCGAGTAGTCATTTTTATTCTTCATATGATTGAATGTCATATGTTGCTTCCAGCTGCATGATGTGCTACTATGCTAGGTTGTTATGTTTGTTGTTGCGTGATTTTACTACGTTGTGTTCATCGTCGTGTTGTGACGTTTGAGTGTATTGTCGTTATTTCTTTCCTACATAAAAAAATTAAAAAAATTGCACTTGTTATGCAAGGCTTGTTGTCATAACGACAGGGTTTGTTACATATGGTATCAGAGTTGTTTCGTCCCACGACTTGGGATCACTACGACTTCCATTGATTAGATACTTGATTATAAATGTCGCTAATTAAATTGATTTGTATTTGTGCAGGTAATAATGGTCAGAGGATGTCGTAGAGGTAGATGATGGGGTTCTAGGGGAGGAGGCATGATGCCCCCAGTAGCATCCACACACGAGGGGTCTAACCCCCAGGGAGACCAATAGGTTGTCGGGCAGGAACAGATAGTTGTGGGTGATGTGGTTGGGTTGATGAGGTCCTTTCAGAGGATGTCTGAGGCAATGATCAGTTGTTTCGATAGGGATGAGGCTAGGGCATCGTCACCTTCTGAGGGTCCACCGGGTGCCTCGGTCGGTACTGGTAGCATTCACCGTAAACTCGAGAAGTTCAAGTTTCCCGAGTTCTTTGGTGCCCTGAACAATGTAGCCGCTGAGGCATGGTTGGAGAATATGGTGATGTGTTTTGCACTTCACGACTATACCTCCAACATGAAGGTTTGCATTGTGGTATTTCAACTAAACGGAAGTGCTCTTCTCTAGTGGAAGACACTCCTGCCGCAATTAAACATGGTCGTCGAAGACGTGTCATGGGAACTGTTCGATGAACGGTTCCGAGAGAGGTATCTGTCTAAGGAATTCATTGAGCGTCAACTAAACAAGTTCAACACCTTGCTATAGGGCATTTGTACAGTTCCCAAGTACAAGGCTCGTTTCATAGAGCTGCTTCGGTATGCTCTACACCTGAATACTAAGAAACTTAAGGTCAACAAGTTCATGTTTGGTATTAATGTTAGAATTCGTGCAAAGGTGAGGATTTTTATGCCTCAAACCTTGCATGATGTTGTCCAGAAGTCCCTCATAGTAGAGGAGGAGATCATTAGCGGGGGTCAGATCAGGACTCCAGTGAGACCAGCGGGATAGGCATCATCTGGTGCACAGCAACATCAGACACCAACTAGACATCCACCAGAATATCATGGCACTCCAAGGGGATCCAACTTCACCACACCTCGAAGACCAGCACCTCAACAACGAACTCCTTACAGAGGAACAAAACATCGACAACAACGTCGAATGCAGTAGCAGCAATTTAGGCACGTTCAGCAGAACAAACCATGGTTCCAGGATGATGGGTCATCAGCTTCTACTTCAGGTACCAGGAGTACTGGACTGAAGGCAGGGTGTTGGACATGTGGAGAGCCATATTACCAGCATGACTACCCAATTGAGAGTACCAAAGCATCTGGGTCATTCAGACCCACTACCGTGGGAGATTTGGGCAAGGCCCATCAGATTCATGGAGCGATGAATAACCACTAGGCAGAGCACCATTTGACTGTTCTTGAGACATCAAGTACCGTCGCTGATGAGACCCTTAGTATTTTGATGGATCCAGGTGCTATAGAGAGTTTTATTTCTGGTGCAATGCTAAAAAGAATTAAGGTAAAGGCAGTCGAACAGGACGAGTTTAGCTTTGTAGAAATGGATTTGGGAGCCAAACAGAAGGTTGGATGGAAGGTTACGGGTTGTAGCCTTAACCTCAAAGAGTTTGTCACTGGGGCCAACCTGTACGTCACTATATTAGGGTCTTATGACATCGTGATCGGTATGGACTGGTTGGAATCGCATGAGGCGATGCTCAACTGTAAGACGAAACGGTTGAGCTTGGTCGATGACGAGGGACAAAGATGCATGATTGTAGGTCAGAACTAGGGAGTTTACCTGAGGTTCATCTCTTCCCTATAGCTATGGAAGAGCATGCGTAAGGGATGCAAGATATATGTGATCCTTGCGTTAAACGAAAAAGGTGTGACAGAAGGACTGGAAAGCCTTCTGGTAGTACAAGAGTTTGCGGATGTCTTCCCAGAGGAGTTATCAGGGTTGTCTCCTGAGAGGGAATTGGAATTTACCATAGACCTAAAACCAGGAACTAAACTGATAGCAAGAAATCCTTATCAGATGTCAACCCCGGAGTTACAGGAGTTGAAAATGCCACTGAAGGAGTTGTTGGACCTAGGACTTATACGTCCAAGTGTGTCACCATGGGGTGCACCTGTTATTTTCATACGGAAGAAGGATGGATCGGGCAGACTCTGCATTGACTACCATCAATTGAACTAGGCAACGATCAAGAACCAGTATCTGTTGCCAAGGATTGACGATCTGTTTGATCAAATGAAAGGCGCGACGGTGTTTTCGAAGATTGACTTGAGATCAGGGTATCACCAGTTGTGGATCAAGGAGGACGATATCCCTAAGACTCCCTTTAAGATGAGGTTTGGACATTACGAGTTTATTGTTTTACCTTTTGGACTAACAAACGCCCCTGGGGTATTTGTGAGTTTGATAAATGGGGTGTTCCACGAATACTTGGACAAGTTATTCCAAGTATTCATTGACGATATTTTGATATATTCTCAGACGATGGAGGAGCATGAAGAGAACTTGTGTTTCGTACTACAGTGTCTACGAGAGAACAAATTGTTTGGGAAACTATCTAAATGCTCATTTTATCAATCGAAGATTCATTACTTCGGGCATGTCATCTCTGGTGAAGGTATCATTGTGGATCCAACAAAGTTCGAGGCTATTATGGAATGGCCTGCGCCGACGAATGTCCCAGAAGTGTGTAGCTTCATGATTTTAGCGGGATACTATCGACGGTTCATCGAGGGTTTTTCGAAGATAGCAAATCTGATTATGGAATTGCAGAAGAAGAACAAGAAGTTTGTTTGGACTGAGAAATGTGTGGAAGCATTTCAGAGGCTCAAGGAGATATTGACGACAACATCGATACTAAAGGTCCCTGACATGGACAAGGATTTCTTGGTATGCACTAACGCATCTAAGGAAGGATTAGGCACAGTCTTGATGCAAGACAATTGAGTGATCGCTTACATCTCGAGAAATTTGAGAAGGCATGAGGAGAACTATGCAACACGCGATATGGAGTTGTTAGCCATTGTGAAAATTCGAACTAAAAATGGACCACTGTGGTTTACAACACATCTTTATGCAAAGCGAATTGAACGCGCGACAATAGCGTTGGTCGGAATTTCTTAGCGAGTACAATCTCGAGATTACTTACATAAAAGGAATAGTGAACAGAGTGGTTGATGCATTGAGTCGGAGACCACGCATATTTTCGGTGATGCCTCTTCAGACGAATATATGTGAAAATATTCTGACTTTACAGTGCAAAAATGACTGGTATAAAGAGGTTAAGGAATTTCTCGAACAAAACACCATGATGGTACCAAAATTTGAGGGATTTACTATGGACAACGATGGATTATTGAGAGTTAACAATCAGATTTACGTACCGCCCAATGATGAGTTGAGGAGTTTGATCCTAAACGAATCTCATAGAGAAGTGTACATGGCTCATCCAGGAGTCATGAAGATGAGGGCAGACCTTAAACCCTTATTCTTTTGGAAAGGAATGAAGGCGGACATAGTCAACTACATGGCAAGGTGTCTATAATGTCAGCAGGTGAAGGCTGAACATAGACATTCGACAAGATTACTACAGCCACATGCCATTCTGAAATCTAAATGGGAGGTCATTTCGATGGATTACATTGTTGGATTGCCACTGACGACAAGGAGACACGGCTCAATTTTTGTGGTAGTTGACACTCTGACGAAGAGTGCTCATTTTATTCCCATGCACATAATGTATCAGGCACCTGACATAGTAATAATTTTCATCAGCGAGATTGTGAGGTTGCATGGTGTGCCTAAGAGGATTATATCCATTTGAGGATCGGTGTTTACAAGATGATTTTGGACTAGTTTCCAAGAGGCCTTAGGAACCCAACTTAACTTTAGTATCGCATATCACCCGGAGATAAATGGCAAGACCGAAAGAACAAACCAAATCTTGGAGGATATGTTGTGAATGTACGTGATGGACCAACAGAAGAATTGGGAAGAGTTATTTCCACAGGTAGAGTTTTCATACAACAACAGTTATCAAAGCACCATTAAGATGGCACCTTTCAAGTTTCTTTACGGGTGACCATGTCGGACGCCTTTGAGTTGGGATTGGCTTGAGGATAGGGTCCTGGTGAAACTGGAAGAAATCCAAGAGATGGAATACCAAATGAAAACCATAATACAAAGGATAAAGGAAGCGTAGGATCGACAAAATAGTTATGTCGATGCACATTGTGTCAACCGTATTTATGAAGTTGGAAATTGACTCTTCTTGCAATTGAAACCACATAAGAGTTCAATCAAGTTTGGAAAGGGTGATAAAATATCTCCTAGGTTCATGGGACCCTTCGAGATTGTGGAAAGGAAGGGTTATGTGGCCTATTGACTAGCCTTGCCTAATTCTTTGAGGCGTATGCACGATGTTTTCACATATCTGTTTTGAGACATTATGTTAGTGATTCTACACATGTTATTGACATGAGTTCCTTGTAGGTATCGGACATGGGTGTGCTCACGGTGGAGCCAATCTGCATCCTGGACCATCTCATTCGATAGCTACGGTATTGAATAGTAGATCAGGTCAAGGTCCAGTGGGAAAACTATAGTCTGCACTCAGCGACCTGGGAGGAAGCATATGATATGTGTATGTAGTTTCCATTTTTTTTTGATAGCTAGACATATGATATTGTGATACAATTTATTTCGGCACTTACATACTATGAAATGCGGGACGAAGTTTAAAACAAGATGGGGTTTATGTAACATCCCGCTCTTGCATGCACTGAGCGAACTTATTCTTTGAGGACACTTGCGTGCAAGTGATCCGGTTCATTAAACGATTGGTTCTTTTGATTATGATTATGAGATGTTGTGGATCTGATGATATGTTATTTTTTCTATATTTACATCGACAGGTTCTATTGATTGGGTTCTCCTGAGTGTGCAGGACTCTAGATGTTAGAGGATGTTGATGGCATCGATGGATCTCCTTAGACTCTGGATCGAGTCAGGGAGTGGACTGTTATGGTTTGATTGTTTTTTATATTACAGATGTGATGTATGACTAGATATTATGATGTTAATTGTTATGGTCAACATGTTTCATTGATGGATGCAGGTCGACGATAGCTTGCCAACCAAACTCACATTTGGATTAAAGGGGTCGTGCACGACAACCAGAGACATTGAGGGAGAGGAGTGGTAGTAGACCTGCCACAACATACTAGCACTCTCGTCGTGGCTCGAATTGTAGGTTGACTATTACCTAGTTCGAGAGATCCACGATGTCGTGAGGGAAGACGGTGACAGTCGCTCATGATGATTATAAGGGTGTGCAATAAAGCAAGGTCCTTATTCCTTAGAGGCCCTTAGTCTCCCACAAGATCACTTGACAGATTATTGACTCTAGGAGTTTGACATATACCAAATGCAGTCAAGAGGCGAGTGGCACCCTTGGAGCACGTAGTGCGTCTTGAAGGGCACGTCGTGCAAATAAAAATGAAATGCAGGCGAGTGGCACCCTCGGAGCACATAGTGTGTCTTGAAGGGCACGTCTTGATTTTAACTATGGTAAGTTAATAAACCTAGTACCTAGAAAACTATGCCTCCTTAAGACCTGGTCGGCCTTAAAATGAAGGATGTTATGAGTAAATTTTAATAACAAATTTTTCCCTTAAGAATTGTCACCAGGCCTAGTGAATTTGAAACCTAGGTCTAATTAGAACCTGTGAACACAAAAAATAAAAAATAAAAAATAAAAAAAAATAGACATGTAACAAGAAGGGGGTAAAGAAATTTCAAACTTTAATAATTCAAGTAAAATTTTAATGAAGGATTTAATTTATTAAAAGGGTAAATTGTTGGTTATGTCTAAACTTGCTAAGTCTGAACTTAGATAGAAAAGTGGAAACTTAAAGAAAAAGGGGAATGCCTAGCATAGTAGGGAATCTAATCTTGGGAACCTTCTAATTTTGAACTCAACTAGGATTTAGGAAAGGCGTAAGTCATTTAAGAATTGTAAATGAATAAAGGGACATCGAGGAGCATTTTTAAGAACGCTTTTAGATGGGTGAGGGAAATAGGCTAATTTAATTAATTAATAAATTGATTTTCTGGTGCAACTAAGGAATCGGGTGACATGTGTACGGGGGAGGTTTATCCTAATTAAATTTAATAAAAAGAATCTAATGAAGGTTTGGGAAAATATCACTGAGAAAACTCTATAAAAAGGATGGCGGAGGAGGAGTATGAATCACGTCTGGTTTGCGTAAGGTTACGTTGTCAGAATTTTATCTTGACTGAATTTCTCTTGTGGGAGTTGGGATACCCAACTCGAGTAACGAGTGGTAGCTCAACCTTGCGAGGCGAGCTGGGAGATAGCATTCTCTGGTATTGTGTGTGTGGCCCATTTGCGGCTCGGGGGGCTCAGGGGGAAGAAGAGTACCCCTAGAATCGATTGGGAGGTACTGGTGAGGTCTCATTGATTAGAAAGTGGCAGCTGGACGGAGCGCAAGCACGAGGATACCCATACAGGACTCTGCTCCATCTATTATGGTATTCTATTGAGCTTATATTTCCATGATTTAGTTGCAGTATTCACTATAGTTTAATGTAAATGGTTCGTTTATATGATTTCATATTCGGTAACCATGGATTTAAAGTTTTTGTTAAATGTGATGTTGGATATTCTTCAATACAGTGTATGATCGATGAGTAGAATATGAGTTAGTTCCAGAATTCCTTGTTGAAATTTTGTTAAATGTGTGGTCGTGTTCATTCAAAGTATGCGCAATAGAGTTTTTGAAGTTTTGTTAATATGAGGATGTGTTCTTTCAAAGTTTAGAGTGCAGCAATAGTTGCACATTTTAGTTAATGCAGGTAATTCTTGTCCATAATTGTTCAACCCACATGTAATCTTAATTCTTGTAGCACAGCCACAGTTGTACCTATTAGTTTATTCTCTTGTAAAATTTATTTTTTCTTTTGGAAGTGCTTCAAGCTTGTCCACTGTGCCAATTTTATTTTGCCCACTGCTAATTCGCTCCACCCAACCCCGAGCCAGACCTTGCTTTATGATTCGTGCTGAAACATTGAGATCTCCTTCAACATTCTAGCTAGATTGTCCTCTCGTACCTTTGTGTATTTCTTGACCACTTCCACTGCGTTCTCTTAGAACCTTAGCCTTGGGTTTCTATAATGCATAGTGCCCTCCTTCCTCAACGTTAGTCAATTTGTCCCCTCTGTCTTAGTCTGGCTCTCCTCTGCGACTAACAACTGCATTATGTTTTCTCAAATCCACTAGTGTGCCCCTCGACGCCCTCCCTCTCTGGTTTTGTGAGTGCCCTTCTTTCTTAGTGGGTGTATCGAAGGTTCCTCCATGAGAACCCACCTTTTAAACTCTATGTGTATTAAATTCCAGAACGTAATTTGGGTGGATTGTTATTGATATTTTCCTTGATTGTGATTTCATTTTTTAGGTTTCTCCTTCTTTAATGAATCCACATTCTCGCATGCCCACTTGCCTCCACTTGTCAAATTTAATTGTTGGAAGGACCTGAGACAGGTTGGTAGAGGGGATGGGATATTCTCTACCTGATCGATTCGATTCTTGTTAGGGTTGGGGACTCCATTTTATCGTGTATGTAATTTTTTATTTCTATAATTTTTTGTTTTAGAACAGTGGTTAAGTAAGTGGAGGACGTGTTGTTTTATCCGACATCCTCAGCGAAATGGTCATTTCCTTCTCTGCCTTTTCCCACCTTTAATTAACCTCTGACATTTCCGACAATTCTCTCCCTAGCGAATTACGTTTCCCGTTGTAATTGAATTAATTACTATTAACCCAATTACTCAATGTTCCCTTTTTACGGTGATTACTATTGAAAATAAATTCTCTTCCCAAGATAGTGGAATGTACTCGCTGGCAGAAATTCATTTGCTTTTAATAAGTTATAATTGTTTTAGAACAGGTATAAATTTAAGAATCGGTGGCATGGCGGCATGGTATAGTCGCTTTTAATAGTTTATAATTGATCTAGTACAGATAATTAATTGATAACTGGTGGAATGGTTGCATGTTATAGTTGTCCTTCAATAGTTTTTAATTTTTATAGAACAGTGAATTGATTTAAGAACGGGTGGAATGGCAGCCTGTTATAATTTCCTTTTATTTTTTTTAATTGTTAGAACAGAGCATTCTTTTAAGAACATGTGCATGGAAGTACGATTATCATTTCCTGTAATGATTTTTATAATTGGTGATTAGGTCACTAAGTTGAAAACATAGGGATGGAAGTAGAGATTTAATGGCTTTTACATTTGATGTTATAATTGTCTTATAATAGGGTACTAACATTTGTTTTATAATTGTTTTATAATCGAATAATGTTAATTGAAAAGATAGTTGATTGTCTTTGCCTAAACTGTTGGATACTATCATGATGTTAGTGTCATTCTATTATGTTTATTTTTAAATGATAATTTATTATATAGAAGTTGTCCTTAATCTTCTTCATCAATGTTATGAGGGGTTGTGTTTAAGATGGAAGTTAGGGAAGGATTAGTCCTTGAGGAAGGAATGAGGGTCTTTACATTTGATTTTTCTAGTGTTAAAATTTTTAAGGGATTATAATTTAGATGGAAAATTGAATTCTAAGGTTATGGTACTTGTGTAATATTAAATTGGAGAAGTTGTGAAAGGCATAGGTGATTTATTGATTATGAAACTCCCTTTAGCTACAAAGGTATAAATTTCACTTGGAAATTGTTATGTGTTTTGAATTTAGGTTGTGGTTGGTTACAATGTGCTCTGATGTGGTCCTTATGTTGGTAAAGTTTTATTGAGTTACATCTAGGTCGAGGTGCAATTAAGAGAGAACCACTTATGAATGTCTCATAAGAAAACAAGAAAATATATAATTGTTGCGCAATTTACAAACGTATTGAATGTGGTTACCCTGCGTCTTGCTTGGCTTAATTGATCTGAGTGCTTCCATTATAGATTTTGTATAATGTTTGATAGTTAAGATTGAACCTTGGGCACGCTGGATTTGTGTCTTGATTGAAGGTTTAGAAATTGTTGATGTTGCGCCTTAGTTACAAATGTGCTTGTCGCATTGTGGCGGCATGATTCCTTATGATTGGATCATTGCATGCATTGAATGGTAAGTGCGTAGGATAACTTGGCATTGAGTCATGTGCCTCTCGATGTGGATGATGTTGTTTTTGTAAGTAAGGTTGTACTTGTTTTGTAATGTAACGTGATTGTCTCCCGCTTGTCGGGAGGGTTCTAGCTACTTGTGTCGTTAAAGATGTTACATTTGGATTGATTGATGTGGATTTAGCTTCGTAGGCATGGTCTTACTTGTGTTGGGAGGGATGTAGACACCTCCTTGTTCCTCAGAACAATCGACAGAATTGAGACCTTAAATGGTCAAAATCGATGGGAACCTGGGCTTGAGCGTTGCTTATGTGTCGTAGAGGTCCTAACCTTGCAGGGTAGGATGGGCGGGTAGTCATTTTTATTCTTCGTCTGATTGAATGTCATATGTTGCTTCCAGTTGCATGATGTGCTAGTATGCTAGGTCGTTATGTTTGTTGTTGCGTGATTTTCCTACGGTGTGTTCGTCGTTGTGTTGCGACGTTTGAGTGTACTGTCGTTATTACTTTCCTACATAAAGGAAAAAAAATTGTACTTGTTATGCGAGGCTTTTTGTCGTAACGACGGGGTTTGTTACATGTACAAATTTGAAATGTCATATAGGGAAATGTGGAGAAGAGAGTGCCTGAGAGTGTGCTCGAACAGAATGTGGAGA
The DNA here is from genome assembly GCA_009831015.1 of Picea engelmannii. Classification (NCBI taxonomy): domain Eukaryota; kingdom Viridiplantae; phylum Streptophyta; class Pinopsida; order Pinales; family Pinaceae; genus Picea; species Picea engelmannii. The sequence continues at coordinate 230,177 of ML800855.1, forward strand.
AGAGAGCGCAGGAGATTGGGATTGAGGAGGATGCATCCATACCTGAGAATGATGTGTCTATTCATGATGATTCTTAAATGTTTTTACATTGCACATTAGTGATTTTTAATTTGGTTTTATGCTGGGCCTTTTATATATAAGTGTTCAAGCTTATTTTTGTTGAATATGTTTTTTTTTTACTTTTTTCAAATTTTTAGTTTAGCCTTTCCTATTCATAGAAGGGTTATTCAACTAGAGTTTATATAACTTTTCAATGATTTGATCAATTATTTTAAAATATATAGAACTCCTACATAACCTTATTGTCATCTAAAATGGTACATTCAATCTTATTTATGTTTAGATCATGATGCAGACCTAATTTTGAACTTGAGCATTTGATTATTTGAGAACAGACTCTATCCCACATCAAAAAAGGGGAAGTTTCTAAATTTTCTTCGATTGCATTCCTTTCCTTCTTGCCCAAGAATTGTGTAATATGGAGATTTGTGTTTTCTACATACAACGAAGTGAATTCCTTCTTGGGGTATTGTCAAACTCTTAACTAATTTCTTACTAACCACAAAAACCTTTGTTGCTTTGTCAAACTCTTTGTATAGTTCAAAAGTTACATGGTAGCCCAAAGATTATTGTAAGTGACAGAGATCCCATATTCACTGGACATTTTTGGACAAAATTATTTTCTTGTTTGGGTACTCAATTGGCTCATAGCTCATCCTATCATCCTCAATCTGATGGACAAACTGAGATA
>ML800856.1:0-15688 GCA_009831015.1 Picea engelmannii
TTTTTCTTAAGGAAACATGTGTATCATACACGCTTTCCCTTTATGCAAGGCACATATGCATTGATAAAGTTGTTAAAACATATAAATGTGCATTAATTGTGTGCTCTTGAGAAAAATGTACAAGTTTCATACACCCGTACATCTTTAATTTTCATTTCCAACTAACTTAACCAACTTCTAAGAGTATAAATAATGTCCATATGTTGGAGAATGGACAACTAACCATCCAAGAAACCTCATGTTGGAGCATTTATGAAATATCTTCTGTATATTTTTATGACCTTTTCCCCTTATTCAAGATCCTCGTGGTTCCAAACTTTGCTTCTTTGTTTGAGTTGAGACCTAACTCTTTGATATTTTCTCATTCTTGTATAGCAAGAAGTCCAAGGCAAAGAAGTAATCTTTAAGTGATCTAGGATGGAAGAACTCGAACTCTGGTGACTAAGGTGTCAACAAACAAATCAAGTATTGCTATCTTATTATCTATTTAAGTATTGATCACATGATTTGAAGGAGACATTAGTTTCCTCATATTAATTAAAATCAATTAGTTACAATTTTTCTTGTTATATTGTCATTTATACTTTATGTTTTAAATGGTTTGAGGAAAGTTGTGCATTACTTGTGTGCAAATATTTGGAAAAGTTTGAGAACATTGAAACATCCAGAACTCTTTCAAGAGCAATCACGAAATACAACAAAAATGGGCTAGCCAACTAACCATATGTATTATTCCCCGTCTATTACTTGTATATTTGATTGATTGATTGATTTTAATGGCATCCACAAGGCTAAAAAACCTAAGGGACCAAGAGAATAACAACCCTAACTCATCTTCACACTCTTTTCAATGTCGGATCTTCTACTGTGAATCTTGACTAGAAGACTAGAAATTTGATTGATCTTATCCCCGTCAAATATTTCATGCATGTTGTCGACCTTTAAGTTGTTTTCATAGTGACTACAGATATCCTCGTAGTCTACACATTCCATGAAAAAGTACCACTTCGTCTCCACCACACCCTTATTGCAGAATATGCAAGTTCTCTCCTCCCAAACTTCCTTGGGTACCCTCCACCTATCGGTCTCACATCTAAGGTGATGTGAACCTGTCCTCATCTTTGCAACTAACAATCTTGTTTTTTCCTTTAATAGTTGCCCCTAAATATGTTTTCTCGCTATGACCACAATTTGAGTTAAACTCCTTGATGTAGTATGCTTTACGCCCACTGTGATTAGTCCACATGCCAGTCCTAAATTTTTCATTCACGAACTTTTTTATTTCTTTATTGGTGTTAGAACATTCATGCAATTTGAAATTCTACTTACTCAACCACTTTTTATTTTGCTTCATCCAAGTTTTCTTCCTACGATCTAACTCCTCCTCCATAGCTAACATGGGCCAGCATTGGTTATCCATGTTTTCCACGTTTAAATAGCTTATTAATTTGGTTATCATTGTTGCCTCTAACAGAAAAGTACATGTTTCAACTAAAAGAATTTCATACGGGACTGTGGCTTTAACTTTGAGATTACTAGTAATTGATTGCTTCTGAATTCTTTCTAGTTGTCTCCATCTGCAAGTTGACATGTTGCTTCCCCATATTTCACAACCATAGAGAACAACCGGCATAACCAACAAACCAAAGAAGGTTTTTTTGGTTTTCCAATCCCAAAGTTATGCTTTTATGCACCTATTTTGGAGTAAGTATGAGGCTCTCCACCCTCCTTGTATCCTTTTCTGCCTACAAGTCTCCCAATTGGGCTTACAATGGAAGTCAATCCCAAGATATTTGTATTCTTTCACTATCTCCAATGGACTGCCTTCGAAAAGAAAGGTGTTTGGTTTGTCTTTTCTATTTAAAGAAAAGATCATGATTTTGGTCTTGGTAATGTTCACTTGCATCCCTACCTCCTGACAAAAGTTCTCTAAGGCCTTTAGATGTTCTCTTAATCCATGTGTTTTTTTTTAATTAGAATAAAATCATTTGTGTATAAAAGTAGCTTCACCACATACCCTGCTAGATGGGCACCCTCTCCATTTGTCTTGCTCAACCAAGCTTCCAACTTATCAATGTATAAACCAAACAAAGTGGGAGATAGAGGACATCCTTGTTTAACGCCAATATCACTACCAAACATTCGGACATTCCTTCACTTGTTCTGATTTTTAGCTCTAAGCTTCTCATAAAGTCTGTGAATTGTCGCTCTATATCCATCTGGGATACCCAACTCTTCCATTATGTCCCATAGTTTGTCTCTAGGAACTGTGTCAAAGGCTTTCTTAAAGTCCACAAAACAACAATAGGTTGCCGCACCTTGTTTGTCCCAGATTTTCTCTATCAAATGTCCAAGGGTGACACAATGATCAATGGTAGAATGCCTAGGTCTAAAACCCACCTGCCCTTTTTCCCTTTTTCTCTCATCTTCTTCCCAACTATTGATTATTCGCTCTATCATGCTCCCAAAAAGATTTCCCATGAGGGGGTTGACCATAATAGTGTGGTAGTTGGAAGGGTTATTGATATCTCCATTCTTAAAGAGAGGAATGACCACACTGGTGGTCCATTCTCTCGGAAAGTTGTCCTGGATGACCCCATTGAAAATTATTTTTATGTGAGGTGCAAGGAGCTCAACCCCCCACTTTAAAAATTCATCTTGAAGCTCGTTTATGCCCTCTGCTTTGTCGCTTGCTAACTTCTTTATTCCTTGCTTGATATCATCCACTGTGAATAGTTCCACTGATGTTTTCACTATGGGAGGAGTATCTTTCTCATGTACCCGCTCATAAAGGAGCCTCGCATATTCTAACCATTGAACATCTGTATTATTGTTTTCAGACTGCTTTCTCCTTTGTTGTAGTTCTCTCCAAAATCCTTTGGGGTTGTATTTTCCAAGAGAGATTAACTCCTCTCTTCTTGCATTTACATACTCTTATTTTTATTAGTGTACTAATCTTTCATATTTCTTCTTGTTTTCTTTGCCCAAATTTCTCTCTTTTAGAGATCTCTTGGTTGCCTTGCATTCTTCATCATACCAAGGATTTGTCGGAAAGGTACTTGTAGCCCTCTTCTTGGAATGAGACCTTTTACATGCACTTAAGGCCTTCTGGATTGTTGGGATCAACAAACTACTATGAACATGACCACTCATCTCATAGTTGTCATATTTTCTCTATTGTACTTTATAACCTAAAACTGTTGCTTAAGAGCAACATTAAACCTTTCCCTATTTTCCTGATTTATGAGGATTTTTCCTTTGGAAAGATTTTTATTTTGTATGCCAAGGATTTGATTATTGTGTGGACTAGCAGGAAAGTCTAGCTTAAGCAATAGGGGGGCATAATCAGATTTCATTTCAATAGGAAAATCCCCTATATCAAACTTCAACACTCTAGAAGTAAAACTTTGAGAGCAGATTAAGTAATCTACCACACTTTGACCATTGTAAGTTTTGCATGTGATACCCCCTGAAGCTAGCCACCCTCTCATTCCATTGTAAATAACCATGCCAAACAAACTACAAAGCCTCGGTAATTCTACCCCAAAGTGTGTCATGCCCCCATTTCCATCTTGTGAATCTCATGCCCATGATTGATCTCCACTCTCTTCCAACCATAAGGGATTGTTTTCCCCTCTTTCTTCATTGCTCAACTGGAGAGATTGGTTGTTAGTTGTCCTTGCATTAAAATCACCCATTAACATTAGTTCTCCCAAGTGGCTGAAAAGAGAGATATCTCTTTTCAATGAGGCATACAGGTCTTCCTTGTCTAAATTACTTCTTTTATAGATCTTTGAGTTTTTTGGGGGAAAAATAGCAAGCATCAAACCTGAAAGTAACCTCATTCTCAGTGATTTGCAGCGAGATGTTTTGTTTGTTTGGGCCTTCTTTTACCACTTTTACAACACCACCCCATTTTTCATTTATTAGCACTGTAACTCCCCCATGTCCTTTGTCTGTCTCATTTCCTTTGTTCCAAACTAAAGTTTTTTTGTACCCCTCGAAATCTTGAACCTTGCAACCATCGTGCTCATGCGTTTCTACAAGCATGATAATATATTTCCCTTCTGCTATGGACCCGAACCCTGGACCTCTTCTCCATGGAAACCTCTACAATTCCAACTTACTACCTGTAAATAGTCCCATGGGGCCCCGATTTCCTATTTCTTATTTGAGAAACGATCACTAATTTGAGCCTTCTTGTTCTTCAACCATGCCCATTTTCCCTCATTTCTTGTTGTTATCACTTTTTCCCACTCCTTTCTTTGTTGTTTTTGTTGAGCCAAAGTCAAGTCCTCATCTAAGATGTGTGTGCCTCTAAGCAATCCTCTATTTCTAAGGATCATATTCTTATCCTCTATATTCATTAAGATAACTCTTACATGTCTATCTCTTCCTCCCTCTATCTTTTGTCCAATCATGCTTGCCTAGTGAATACACCCTGTCCACTTCAACTTATCTTTAAGGAAGTCCCTTGTTAGAATGTCCATCCTCTCATTTTCACCAAAGTCCCTCAGTCCTTTGATAATGATATTTGCAGTCTTGCCTCATTTATCCTGTTCTTTCTTTATTTGTATTTTGATTTGATTCTCAATGATTTCTTTTTGTTTGTTTGATGACCCACTTACAACTTGTGACCATGATTTAGCCTCTTCTATACGCGATCTTTTAGTTGATTCCTGTTTCAAAGCAGTCACTTATTGTTGTCCTATTTCCATTTTAACCTGCATGCTTGAGATTTGTTGCTTAAGAGATTTTATTTGTTACTTATCACACTGTTTCTCTTATTGCTTTTTTTTTCCATATATATAGTGCACAAGGAGTGATAAAAAACAACAAATATATGGTAAATTAATTATTTTAAGTTAAAAGGAGTGATAAAAAACAACATATATATGGTAAAATAATTATTTTAAGTTAAAAGTGCCTTCGCGTGAGTTGATTGATTTTACTGTGAAGGAGTGATATGAAGATATGACTTCTTTCACCATTCAAATGATTTTATAAGGCCGTCACATCATTTTGCAATGCTACCAAACCATCCTACAAATGAACTATTCACGTTGGTATCATTGTAGAGCTATTTTATGTTATAATCAATGTTTTAAAAACTGGTCGAACTGGAACTTGAACCGGAACCGGCCAGTTCGGCAAGTTTAACCCTCAAAGAGGACGGACTGGCCCTTGAACTGGTTCAGTGATTAGTTCTGTATCAAACATCGATTTGGTACAAAATCAATCAGACTAGCTGGTTCAACCGATTTAACATCGATGTACATGATTATAAAAAAAAATGTATTTTATGTATTTTTTTTAAACCAGTTCACAAACCAAACCATCAACTAATTCCGATCCAAGTCCAATCTATCCCTCGGCCAATTCAAAGTCCAAACTAACCCTCGGCCAAACTAACATGGGTTATGATCAAACACAAATACTGTTGATTAAGCCAAAAACTTGATAGATATTGTTGCCAAAGAACCACTTAGCACTGCACGTACAAAGTTTGCTAATGACTATTGTTCAATACCTGCAATCTATTCAATATTCCACATTTTCGTGCCATTTAAAGACTAAATATTGTTGTTTCTACTACCATTTCCAGACATACATTCTTATTGTTGCCACCTTGTGGAACAATACTCTCTCATATTCTTCATCCCACTTCTTCTACAGTGCTACCACAATTGCTACACACGAGGACACAGCTTCCCTCTACCACAACTCTGTGTTTGGACTTCAGAACGCATTAGTGTTGTTTTGTTTTTCATCCATTGATGCTCTGAATAGAATTTATAATTGCTTGAACATATATCATCCATTGATGCTCTGTTTCCTAGCTCCACAACAGCACTGTCGAGTCACATCTCTGATCATCAAGCACTTGTCATTAGACATTGTTCTGTAGGCTTTTTCCTCTATCCCCAAATATTTTTCCTCTTAAGACTTATACAAAAGTTTTAAAGAATTCAAGTAGGTATCTCTTTGATCAATATAGAAATGTTGGACTTTGGTTGTGCATAAAATTAACATTAAAGAATGATCACCAACTTCGTCCTCAAAGTTTCTGGAATTATTAATTCAGAGAATTCATAAGCCTACTCGCCTTTAGATCACACAAGAGTCAACAAGACTTCATTAAATTCCAACATAAAAATTACTAGAAAGTTTCTAATTCAATCAATATAGGATTCAGACTCCACGAGGTCATTTTCCCAAAGACAAAATGCACGTAAACCAAAAAAATTCTTCAATAAGGGAGCACCCTTATAGTAGCCTCCAGACTATCCTAGAGACAACTTGTTCATCTACCTTAGTTTTGCAAGATAAAGGACCTGTTCGGTAGCACTTATAGACACTTATAATCAGTTCTAAGTGCAGAGCGAGCAGAGCAGGAACAAAATCTAGATAATGACCAAGTCCTAACTCTGTTTACTCCTTCTGCCTACTCCCTTTGTGCCCAATTCTGTGTCTGAAACCATGATACAAGATAAATAAAATTTTCCCTTACTCTGTTAGACTCTGTTTCAGTGACTACTCCATCACTCTGCTTACTCTGGAGTCTGCCTATTCCATTTAAGTGACTACTCTGTCACTCCATGTTACTCCGTCTATACTTGTTTTCCACCAACTCTGCCTCACTCTATTTTAGGCATTCCTATTACTCAACCTTCTGATTAAAGTTACTACTCTTCTCTACCTCACTCCATTTAAGTTGCTCTGACTCTGTCACCCTAACTCCATCTCAAGAATTACTCTGCCTACCAACTCTGTCTATTGATTACTCTGCCTCAATCAACCAATTAAAGTAATCATTGGCTCCCAACAACCACTGCTAGGTTCATGTTCTGGAGGTTTTTTGGCCTTTGATATGAAAAGAGAAAGCACAGGGAATTTGTCATTCTGCCGAGCAGGAGGGGGCCAGTTGTGATATTCCCTGTGTTCACTAGTTGGACAGCCAGCCCAGTAGCCATGGCACCCTCTCTTGTCTGGGGAATCAGAGTTTATGCCTCTTAAAAATTCTGAGGGTCAAGAACCATACATTCTCAGCCAATAATTTCTCTTCATGAAACAGAATAGGGCACCACCATAGAGAATGCTCATTAAAAGAGAGCTCAAATCAAAGGGACCACCCTTTCCAGCTGAGATAAGGTTTCAGCTCTACCCAGACCTGCCATCTACTTTGCACCACAAAAGTTGCATTTATTTTTACGGTTCGAAGTAACAAGAGTCTTGAAGCCCTACAAATAGATTTTACCCGAAGTAGCAACCCAAGCAAATACAGTTTTTCAAGAACACCTTCCACGCTTACTCCCTTCCAAAGCTCAAATCAACAACTTGGCGTAGAGAATTTGGGCTTGTATGTAACTTTGATGATTGCCATGCCCCCCAATCACAAGGGTGCAACATAGCTACCAATTAACTCAGAAATCCCTTGCCAGCAGTATTATTGGCCTATAAAAAACTTCTTGCATTTTTTTTAATTCTCTTCTATGGAAAAACACATTTTAAATTCAAAATATTTTACAGAAAATAAATGAACAGTCCGATCTCTCCTAGATGTCAACCATATGTGTTATATTGATACTGTTAGTTGTACACATTCAATTTGAACATTAAAGTAATTTTAGACTGGTTAATGTAGATGAGCACATAAACACAAATAACAGAAAGTAACATCATATGCAGATATAAATTCTTAGAATAATGTATCAGATGTCAGTAAATCACCTTTCACTTTTGCCAAAGAAGCGTAAATAAAATAAATGACTGTGAAGGAAAAAATTTTAAACAAAGACTCTAAGTTCCAAATAAAGCATCATGAGAAATGATGATAAATTGATATATATTCTAACTGGAACACAAGCACATGCACAACAAAAGAAACAGAACTTGAAGCTGTCATAGTTGACAGCTACAAAATCGTCACAGTTTTTCATAAAACAACACTCAGCCAGGCGCACTGAAATCTTGAGAACTTAGACCTTGATGTTCTTCGTTTCTAATCGTTTAAATGGAGAGAGACTTGCCTCGAGTCACTAAAACTCTGAAAGTTTGCCTTCATGGGATGAAAGCCCAAAATTGTCGTAAATTATAATAAATGTATGTGCCCAGACTATACATCTCCATGCTACTGCATTTTCAGGTCCTTAAGTTTGGCCTCTAAATCATCATCACCATCGCTACTCTCCTTTTCATCCTCATCCTCATTCTCATCTGTGTTCTCATACAAACAATCAATTTCTCCCTCTAGATCATTATCTTCCAGAGACCCAAGCACAGAAACACCCTTGACATTTTTTCTCAACACATCTTTGACAGTATCAATCCCTTCTTCAGAAATAAAATTTCCGTCAATATTCAACAGATCAAAGTCAGGCTTATTTATCACAGCTTCAGCTGCAGCCTTCGCCCCTATTCTACTGATACCATTTGCACTCAGATCAAGTTCTTTCAGGTACTCATGACCTTCCATAAGGGATCTGCAGACTACAACAGATCCCTCATCCTTGAGTTCGTTCTCTGATGCAACAAATTTTGTAAGCAATTTTTTTGAAGCAAGACACTCTGCCAGAGCTTGAGCTGCTTTCTGAGTAATTTCATTTCCTGCAATCTCCAGAACTTTGAGGGAAGGAGCACCTTCCCCAAGGCTCTTGGCAAGAGCTATTGTCCCCTTATCCCGTAAACCTAGGTAGCTCAAGTAGGCTTCTGTAAGACCCAAATTCCTGGAAAGAGCTTGGCTCAAAGCAACCCCAGCCTTTGGCCCAAACATGTTGTCCCTCAAATCCAACTTTTTCAAACTGGTGCCTGCTTCCAGAGCTCCTGCTAAAGCTATAGCACCCTCAGTACATACTCTGGTGGATGAGCATTTGAAATCCTCCAATACAGTGCAGTTTCTAACAAGCTGGGAAAGGGCCTCTGCTCCATCATCTCCTGTCATGTTGTTATGGAAATGCAAAATCTTGAGCTTTTCAACAGAAGGAAGAAGCTCACAAATAGCTCTAGCAGCATCCCCAGAGATACCATTATTCATGAAATACAGTTCTTCCAAGACTTTCTGAGATTTTAGGAGAGACCCAAAAGCCCGAACACCCTTTTCACCTAATGCATTGTCAGAGAGATTCAAGGATCTCAACACACACACTTGTAAAACAGATGAAAATATGGACATAACCTCAAGAGCCTCAGCCTCAGGCCTTCCTGCAATAAAATCTGCAAGATCTACATCTTTCAGATTTTTCTGAACCCCCATCAAGATTCTCTCTGCAACACGGGCAGCACCAAGATCAAAGCTTCGGTTGCTGAAGCATATTTTGGTATAAGTATTCCCAGCCTCTGCTAATGGCCTTAGAAGCTCCTCAGCGAGTGCCTCATCGACAAATCCTCGATCACCCCCTGATATATCAAAAACGGATTCCTTCACGGGAGAAGCTTCAACAGTTTTCGGTTTTACATTTTTGCCATTAATTACTTTCTGGCCTACTGGTCCTCGCTTAAGGACCTCTAGCATGAGTTTGCTTGATTCTCTTGCATAAAACTGTACTGTGGCACTTCCATCTGCATTAGGTTCCTTGGCAGCATAATCATTCGCAGCGAGAAATGCTATGTCTTCAATTCTTTTAGCATTATCTGCAGCCTCTTCTTTGTTCAAGAGACCATATTTGTTCGAGAAGAAAGAAACCGATGAAAGATTATCAGTCATGCGCTCTACGAGCCTAAAACGAGTGCTTTCACTTGGAGGCCACAGTTTGACGGAAAATGGTCTTTCTGTGTGATTATTTGTGGTTGCCATCACTTTCTTTCCAAAATAAGATTGCTTCTGATTCCTGATCTAATCCAAAGAATAAGCCAAAACCGACAAAAAAAATTCAAAAAACGCAAAAGGAAAATCTAGAAAACCAACCCCTAAGCACAAATATACGGGAATAAAGATAAGGATCTTACCCTAAAGCTAGCTTGCAACCCACTTTGTGTAATTTTCCGATACTTAGTCAAGAATGCTTAAGAGCGAAATTCCAAATGATTTAATCTTTCAAGAAGTCTTCAGAGTTCATGCACGGATGGCCTGAAACCTGGAATTTAATCCAAAATATCTGCCATTTAAGCACAACGCTCCATGGAATGCCCTAACAAACAATTTGAGGTCAACAAAATATTTTCTTTTAGGCCACCTCAGCCAGTTTGTATCCTCCAAAATTACGGCAGTTAAAGACAATCAGCCACAAAGATCATATGCCAAGACGCAATCCTGTATGGCAGACACGACCGACCTCTTAGGGTTTTTACAGAAAAGTGAAAAATATGCTTCTTCATCAGACAACAGATAATTACATATACATATATCGTTCTCTCACTCATAAACCATTTTACTGTTTGCTAACAGGGGACCCAAAAATCCTGACCTGGACGGAAAATTTTCCTGCATTGTAATTATTTTCATAAATTCCTTTACTGGAACCAGATATACTTTTAGCAATACATATATCACTAAAATATTAGTCATTCTGCAATTCGCTCTTACATTTGTGATGGAGGGGCAGATTTCAGAAAACCTAATAGAGAATATTTAAGTAAATAAATAAAAAGGGTTGAAATTTTATACCTGGGAAGCTGGAATGTAGCTTTGTTAGAGACCTTGAAGCATCTGCATGAACCAAATCTCTGAATCTGGGGAACTCCCTTCAAATGACTGACTACCTAGTTAGGGGACTTTGTCGCAGCCCAGAGTTCCTTGGCAAGATGGGTAAATTTATAAGTGGATTCGATGTGAATTTCATTTATATCCCGTTATTGGATTTTCCTAAAACGCCAGAGGAAGAGAAGGAAAGATATCATCGGTATTGTTAGGTAACTTCGAAAAATTTGAAGAGGGAAAAAGACACTTGTCCTTTTTCTGTTCGTTTTACATCTGTCTTTCAAATTTAAAATTTCATTTAGTGGAGTATCCGTTGGGCATACAACTATAGGATTTTTTATTTACAAAAATTATCGACTGAGAATTCAATTCCATGTAGCCCTAATTTTTCAACAGAATTTGTTTTGGATTTCAGATCGTTTGTGCTACAAATTCCCCTGCCCTCCTCCGTCATTATTGAGAGAGATGAGCCACATGCTGAAGACCATGAAGAGAAAGTTGTGTGTATGTTACCTTGTGGTTGTATGTTTTATGCTTTAGTTAGTGTTGTTTTTGGGTGTATCATGTGTAGAGTAGTGCAGCATTTTGGGGGTGAGTGTTAACATATTTACTTTGTATTGTTGTTGTAAAATCAATATTTTTGTATTATTTTTATTACTAGTAATGAAACATTTAATGAATTGATTTTATTTTACTATTGTCATTATTATTAATTATTATTAATGAATAATTAAATGAAAATTTTATAGAGATAAATTATTGTATTTGGTTTTATGTTTCTATTAAATTATAGAATATTTTTTTCCATTCTAAATATTTTACAAATAAAACTCGATTTGGAAAGACAAACACGAGATGAAATCGAATTTATCTAAGTAAATTTAGAAGAAAATGAGTCATGATAATTGTCAAATAAGGTTGTTAAACAAATCTGAAATATATGAAATTGAACAAGATATAGGAGATTGGAGTAGAGTTTCACTTGAAGCCCAAAAACAAGTGGTGTATGAATGGTTGGCATGTATAAAGATTTGGGACTTCATAGAGGATACAACTACTCAATACAAATTGCCTTCACTCAGTCCTCTAGAGAGTTTTTATCCAGCTAACCAAGTGATGCAGAAATTTGAATACATGATACAACAGTACAAAGAAAAAATTCAAAGTGTATGAGCCATAGACAAGGGACATCTCTAAAAGTTTCTCATGAAGTCAAAAATGCAACTCAATTAAAAAATGTTCTTTTCAAAAATAGAAACAACAAAGTTTTTCATATAATGATTTTATGTAATATGTTTTTTGAAAAGTGGGAAAAGCATGATAGGGAAGTAGTTGGTGAATAAACCCCTAGTTCACATAAGGGTTGAGTCAAAGTGGTTATTATAACCAACTTTTGGAATTTGTATAAATAATAGAATTTAGCAAGTTAGAAGGGATTTTTTATAATACGACTTTTGAGGTGATATTGTAAGAGAATTATTTATGCTACTAGTAATGAAGAAGTCGGACATTCAGGAATTTGGTTTTAGTGTAAATGTATAGTAAGAATTTTATTTTTGTTTACAAACTATCTTGATACAATACTTAAATTTCTTTCAATGTATTTTCTTTAGCCATCCTTCAAGCAATTTTCTTTGTCAGTTTAGATTTCTTTTTAGGAAAGTTATATTGTGCAAGTTCAATGATTTCTATAGAATTATTTCTTAGAAATTAAAGAATTAATCGACATCTTTCTATTGTTCTAAAAGCTCACTTTTAAAACAATGTTTTCTTGTTTTAAAGATTCATTAGATAACATTTCTACTTTCCTATTTATTGGTCTTTAGAAAACTAAAAAGAAAATATAATAACACATTTAAATCTCATCGAAAGGTTGTCAAACCATTAATATGAAGGGTTATTCCATTTCAAATAGGGGGGAATCTAATTGGACATCTTCACTAGGATTAACCCATATTGTTGATTCTTGAGTATTCATCCCTACCAATAGAATTGGTGCCAAAAGGAGGGCCCGAATTTGTATGGCTGATTTAGTTCCCAAGACTAGGTCATCTATAAACATCCCACATTTAGATACTAAGATTCCAAATCGTGAGATAACTCTTGAACATTTGAACTCTAAAGATTTGAAAAACATTGAACCTAATCTTGATATTGAAATAGCATGCATAGTATAATATGAGGAAGTTAATGCATTCAAACTAATAACATGGGTATACGCTAGACAAATTGATGCTTTGCTTATTGCTCCATTACTTCCTTGAAGAAGAAGTACTACACGTGCAGTTACTCAAACTAAGGAACAAACCTTAGTTTCATATTGTGGAGCACTTAAGTAGTTGAATTAGCATTGCAAAATATTTCAAAACCTCTAAACTTAACTACTCTAATTCAAAATCCTGCAACATCCACAATAGTAACTCATGAATCTGAAAGTCATTCAGAATCATAATCAGATTCATAAAACTAAGATACAAGTTTTGTTTTCTTAGACATGGCTAACAATTAGAACCATATTCAATGCTCGTTAGCATGAGATGCCTTGGCATTACCAGGGCATATGCACAATTTACCCATGTTGGCAAAATATTTAACAGACAGCGAATGGAAAATATTTAACAGACATCGAATGCTTGTCATTAATGGCAAGTAGCATAAGTACAGGAAGAATGTACAGAGGGTTGATGGCATGAGTACAGGAAGTTTGTAACAGACAGGCAAACAGAAGATATGTTCAGGAAGATCGAATGATCGAAGGCAACACAACCAGGCAAACAGAAGATAAGTTCAGGTTGATCGAATAATCGAAGGCCCATAAAGCTTGAGAAGAATTTCTGATCGTTGGATCCATTCAAAACTCCTGAAGTATTTATGATCGTTGGATCAAGAAAAACCCGCACGTCCTTTAAGGAACAAGGAGAAGCGGGCGTAATCGCGATATGCAAAATCACGACTTAATCTGAGCCGTTAGATCAAGGTTGAATCTGGACCGTTGATCTCAACTCATGTCGGAGTTTCGGGGATTGAGAGTTGAAGAGGTCAAAAAATATTAACATCAAGAATCGCGAAATCGTGATATGAGAAATCGTGACTTAATCTGAGCCGTCAGATAAAGGTTGAATCTGGACCATTGATTCCAGTCCATGTCGGGGTTTCGAGGATCGCGTGTTGGAGATGTCAAAGAAACAATGCAACAAGAATGTCGATTTCGCGATATGCGAAATTGCAATTCAATTGCAGTCGTTGAAATCAAGCTCAAATCTGGACCGTTGATCTAACTCCATGTCGAAGTTTTGGGGATCGAGAGTTGGACATGTCAAAGGTTCTTAACATCAAGAATCCCGATTTCGCGATATGTGATATCGTGATTCAATCGCAGTCGTTGAGTCAAGATCATATCTGGACCGTTGATCCAACTCCTTATCGGAGTTTCGTGAATCACAACATCAAGAGGAAAAGAAAAAAATGCAGCAAGAATTCTGAAATCGCGAGATGTGATATCGCGATTCAATCGCAGTCGTCAAGTCAAGACCAAACCTAGATCGTTGATCTAACCTCATATCGGAGTTTCGCGAATCGCGATATGGAGAGGCAAAAGAAACAATGCAACATGAATTACGAATTTGCGATGTGCAAAATCGCGATGTAATTGCAACCGTCAGATCAAGATGTGATCTGGACCGTTGATTCGACTTCTTTACGGAGTGTCAAGGATCAGGAATTTGAAGTGACAAAAACACCGAACGTCCAGAGTGTCGAAATCACGATGAGTGAAATCCCAACTTAATATGAACCGTCAGATCTATATATGATCTGGATCGTTGATCCGACTGCTTTACGGAATTTCGTGGATCGGGATTTGGAATTGACAACAACATTGAACATCAGGCATGGAGAATTCGTGATATGCGAAATCGTGAAATGATCTGAACCGTCAGATGAAGCGTTGATCGGAGGGTTACTATTCTCTCTCACAGTTAACTCCTCAATTTCGAATCCGTTAGGAAAATGGACTCATGATTGTCGATTAGTTGGCGTTTCAGTTGCTCAGACATGTGTCTTTTTTTTGCTTAAGGAGATGGGAAGTTGAACCGTCGTGGGCGAGTGTATAAAAGAAAATGAGACAGACTGTATGAAGTTGGTTGTTCTGGATGGAAAATGAATGAAACAGTAAGAAAGGGAAAATGAGAGGATACGTAGCATGAGATTTAGAAAATGTGCAGAGTGAGATGAAACGCAAAGCAAAAGCAGAGCATAATGACAGAAAGAGCAGAAGCAGAGCAGAATGACAGAAAGAGAAAAAGCAGAGCAGAATGACAGAACAAGTTGAAGAAGAGCAGAATGAGAGAACGAGTTGATGCAGAGCATACCTGTTGAACAGACAGAGGAAGAGAAGAGCAGCAGAACAATGTGTAGAAGACCAGATTTACAGAACAAAGAAAGATTGGTAAGAACTGTTTTATCTGTAAAGTTGACTGTTTATTTATCCATTCATATTCTAGGGAGGTTGGGAGGTGCTTGGGAGGACTATTGTCCTCAGAGGTTCAAGTGGGAGCTTGAACATAGGAAGTTGTAGCTTCCATCTGGTTGCAGCTAGAGAAACCAGGGTGGCAGGGTGGTGCAAGGGAGAACAAGTGTTCTCTGTTATACAAGTTGGAGCCTATGTAACTGGAAGTTGGTGCTTCCATCCAGTTGGTGCTGGAACATATAGGGAGTTGTTGCTTCCTTCTAGTGGGTGCTAGAGAAACCAGAGAGTTGGTGCTCTCAAACAAGTTGCAGCTTGTAAAACAGAGGTAGTAGCCTCACATTGAGTTGGTGCTCAATTAAAGATGATGTACATAACTTAGAAGACTGCCTATCATTTCGAAGAAGAAGAGGTTTTCTCCCTTTATGGGTTTCCTCGTGAAAACATGTCTCTGTGTATACTTTATGTGTGACTGATGCTCTTTGATTTTACTGTCCATATGTTGTATATTGTTGATGATCACTTGAAGAAAGATTAATAATGTTTTAATAGACTTAAAATTGTTTAAGCACAGTTACAACTAATTC
>ML800856.1:23393-34518 GCA_009831015.1 Picea engelmannii
CCCTTTATGGGTTTCCTCGTGAAAATCTATCTCTGTGTATACTTTATGTGTGACTGATGCTCTTTGATTTTACTGTCCATATGTTGTATATTGTTGATGATCACTTGAAGAAAGATTAATAATGTTTTAATAGACTTAAAATTGTTTAAGCACAGTTACAACTGATTCACCCCCCCCCCCTCTCAGTTGTTTTAGTAATTTCAACAACCCAAATATCATAAGTGGTTATTGTTAAAATATGATCCAAATATATCTGGTCCCCTAGAAGATCACATCAACAAAATTATTCTCGCAATCCAATTGATGAATGTACAACATGAGGACATAGTGTGTTGGTTATTTCTTTACACTTTTGAAAACAAATCCTCCACTTGGTATTTTAATCCACCAGTTGGATCAATAACAAGTTGGGGTGATCTTCAAAAATCCTTTTTGGATAAGTTTGGGGAAGAGACTACTACTAGAGCCTTCATGGATAAACTATTTTCATCGATTATGGTTCCTAAAGAAAGAGTCAAGGACTTCAATCAAAGGTTCATTAAATTCATCTACAAGTTTAAGCAAGACATTGAACCTACTCAGTAGCTTCCAATAGAAGTTTATGCAAATTCTCTACCAACCTGCATCTCCATGTTCATCAAACAAGTAGGCAAGAATAATTTAGCTCTAAACTTTGAGGAGGATAAAATGGTAGAATTTGAAATAATTGGATATAAGGAAATACATGCATCATTTTCCAAAAAAGAGATTGCACAACTAAAGAAAAATGCAATCCTACCCAGACCACAACCTAAAACAACCACAAAGGGTAAAGAAATTGATTCCGTTGATATGGATAGTTTACAAATAATGATTAAACATTTAACAAATGAAATCATAGATATAAAAAGGAATTATGGAGAAGGTACTTCAATGTAATGTCCATATAGACCCTTTTTAGAAGACATATTCCTCCAAACCCTATTGAACCTCCACCTACAAATTTGAATATTGTTTTAGAGGGGGTAGATATGGAAAACTTCTACAATTATCATCAAGCTAACCATGTAGAAAAAACTAACATATTTATCGATGAATTCATTCAAACAAAATAACCTAGTGAACACTTAAAGGGAGAAGTAGAAGAAGAAGTTGAGGAACAACTTAATGAAATAGCCATGGTCCTTTGAGACATGTTCCTAGTTTTAATCTAGGTGAAGAAGAGGATGAATAAGAGTAATTGCATGTTCAAAGTGACTACAACATCAATAGTAAGGGACCAATCTAGAAAAAATTGTCATCAAACCCTCAAAGTACAAATAACAAAAAGAATTGATCTGTATCACCTATCACTATAACTTCTTCTAATATACCAAATACTAGTAAACCTTCCACTAGTAATTAGGATTCCATGGAATATAAAGTTGTCAAGGATTTAAAGAAAATCAAAGAAAGCATATTAATCCTTGATGTATGCAATATTGCCCAACAGGGGAAGTTATTGACGAATGCCTTAAAATATAATGATGTACAGTTTGTAGTTGTTACAAAAAATGCCACTAAAAAAAACGAACAATCAACATTGCTCTTTCATGAAAGAGATCAAAATCTCAAACTCCACCATTCTTGTTGAATTTTGAGATTTTCAATCAAAACATTCACAATTATTTGGTGTATTTAGTAGAATCCTCTAACTTTATGCCCTATTCTATTTACAAAAAACTGAATGCAACTCCAACCAAATGTTTAATCCACATCATTCAATTTGATGGGTCAAAAGTCTAAGTCATAAGAGATTTGAAGGATGTTCTAATCCAAGTAGGTTTTCAATTGAATTACTTTATCAACCTTCACTTCCATATAACATCACCATCTAGAGGTTTTTCAAAGATGATGAAAAAATTATAGAATTTCTTGTCAATTAGGAAACCTTTAAAGATGTGGTTATAGATGGTAAGGAACATAATAAATTTCTGAAAAGTAATAAATAAGGAATCAATTAATCAATGATCCATATTGTTCCAGATGGTGTGGTTGCTTTAGAAAAAATATTTGATTTACAAGATAGATTCAAGATATCATCCAATATTAAAACTCATATATCAACTTTAGGACATGAGGTACATGAGGTGATCATTCTTGGAGCAAATGAAAACACAAAAAAGGTAAATCTAGGGATAGGTTGTTCTGGAGAGGAAAAGAAAGTGTATATAAAACTCTTTTGAACACATCAGGATGTATGATGACTAGAAAACATATGATACATGGATCATTCAACATGTGATTCCTATGAAAAAGGATGTAAAACACTTTCAACATAAATTATGAAAAATGCATCCTTCCTCGTAATCGCAAGTGCAAAAAGAGTTGGAAAAACTTATTGATGCAAAAATTATCTTCTAAGTTCGAAATTCTTCTTGGGTGGCTAATTTGGTGCTAGTTAGGTAGAAAAGTGGTGAGATTCAATTGTATGTCAGTTATCGGAACTTGAACAAATCATCTGAGAAGGATAACTATCATGTTTCTCCTATGGATCAAATCATGTAGTTTGTAATAGGATCTAAGATGTTTTCATTACTCAATGAATTTTTAGGTTATAATAAGGTATTAGTATAATAAGAGGATAGACTTAAGACAACATTTAGGACTAAATGGATAATCTTTGCATATAAAAGGATACCTTTCAGTCCAACTAATGCATGTGCAACTTTCTAAAGAGTAATGGACATTGTTTTTTGTAGTTTGATTAAATGTAACATTGTTGTTTATTTGGATGATGTAATTGTATATTCTAAGGATAGAGAAAATCATATCTTGCATCTTTCATATATGTTTGAAAGATGTCATAAGTATGGTATCTCTCTTAATACGAATAGAAGCATATTTACAGTTACCAAAGGAAATATTTTAAGGCATATCATATCAAAAGAAGGTATCACTATAGATCTTGAATGTGTCAAAGTTATTTCTCAATTTCCATTCCCACACAATAAAAAGGCAATGCAATCTTTCTTTTGGAAGATTCATTTTATACGCAAATTCATACCCAATTTCACTAAAACTGTCAAACCACTACAGAAAATTATAAAAAAAATGTTGGATTCAATTGGAACAAAGAACAAAAGGAATCATTTGAAAAAATCAAGACTACAATATCTAACACTCAAGTTTTACACAATCCTAATTTTAATCATAACTTTCTTGTTTATACCTTCACATCTTATCATTCTTTGGCAGCGGTATTGATGTAGAAAAGTTCAGAAGGAAATAGATGGACCATGTTTCCTTTATGAGTACCAATTTACAAGAAGAAGAACTAAAATACTTAACTATAAACAAAAAATATTATGATGTTTTTAGGGCTGTGAAACACTTTGTACCTTGCATTTTAAAAAATCATAGTAAAGTGATTACTCCTCACCTTATAGTCAGATCATTGTTTATCCAAAAGGAATTGGGGGAGAATAGAAGGAACTAGATGACTATTATCTAGGGATATGATCTTGATTTTAAACCTACTCATATGATATATGGACAGGGACTTGGAAAGTTGATAGCATAATCACAACACTCTGTATTAAAGGAAGAAGAAGGATGGGAGAACGAATGCATTGTTCTCACCAATGGGGTAATTTGTTTCCCGTTGACCTAGACTCATGGAATTCTGATACGAAATACCTCTTACAACATGGGACAAGTCCAAGTCATCTCAAATATAAAGGGAAAATGGATTTAAGGTTAAAATGTGTATAATAAAAGCTCTTGAATGGGATCTTTTTCTGAAAGAATTATGATGATGTTTTATTACATTGTCTAAAAAAGGAAGGTGAAAACAAAGTTTTAAAGGATCTCCATGATGAGCCAATTGGAGGTTATTTTTCCAGAGAAACTACAACTCACAAGATTTTAGGAGTTGGTTATTATTGAGCCACTCTCTTCAAGGATGCTCATGCTTACATACGAAAATGTAATATTTGTAAACTAAGTATGGTAAGAGAGAAAAAAACATTCATACCATTGCAACATGTTTCAATTGGAAATCCTTTTGAGTAATGGGGAGTTGATGTTATTGGAGAGATCAGACCACACTCCTCCAAATAGCACAAGTATATCTCGACTTCTATTGATTACTCTACCAAGTGGGATGAAGTTGTGCCATTAATGCACATAAATGAAAAGATAATCATTAAGCTTCTTGAAAAACATATAATTACCATGTTTGTAATTCCTTTGGTTATTGTGTTTAATAACACATCCTATTTTTCTAGATTCACAACTGTTTGAATTTTCTCTAGATAAAGGAATATTTTTTTGTTATTTAGCTAACTACTAGATCTGCAATCAAATGGATTAGTTGAATCAACTAACAACAAGTTAATATGTATTATAAAGAAGATGGTAGTAGAAAACCACTAGAATTGGCATAATTTTTTATCTAATACTTTATGGGAAGACAAAGTAACACCTAAAGGAGCATTAGACACATCTATGTATTACTTGGTATATGAGCAGGAAACAATTTTACCACCAAATGTATTCTTCCCTTCATTACAACTTTCACATGCTTCTAGAGCATGGTAGTAGTTGTGTGCTACTAGTTTATTGCAGAGTAGTTAGTAGACTACTAGATGAAGACATCAGGGAAAGATACCTACCTAGCTAAGAGGGAGTGTTGATGTTTTGGTAGTTGTGGGAGGTATTTCCTCCTGGAAAAAATTTCTTAGAGAAGAAGAAGATTCCAAGAATTCAAAGGAAGACCATTGAACAGTTGAAGAACACCCAGGAAAAGAATAAAGTAAAAAAGAAAGCCACAGAAGATAAGTCGACCCACGGGAAATAATAATAAAGTGGAAATATAATTTCCATGAAGAGAAGTTGGCCCACAGAAATAATAAAGTAACTTTGAAGACCTAGAATAAGAAGTTGGCCCCAGACATACTCCTAGATTAGTATAATAAATATAAGTCTGGGTCAGTTCATTTGTATAGCCACGCAGTTCTCCTATAGTGCGCACTAGGCAATTGCAACTGCAGTTTCTCTATTTCTGGTTTTGGTTCTCTTGGAGAGTGCGCCCCACTTGGGGAAGGATATTCTTGGTGGTTCTTGGTGATCACTCTTGTGTGCTACCTACAGAATATTTTTGCTAAGATCGTGTTGTGTTTCCCAGTTGCTTCGTGCCAGTTGCAATTACAGTAACAGCTGCAGTAGCAGTTGTAGTTGAAATTACCAGTTGTGCCAGTTTTGTGGTGTGTTATCTTTCTCTATTAATGTGCCTATCTTGTGTCGGTTTTGTGGTGACTCGGTTCTCTACCCTCGCTAGGGTTTGAAAAGAAGAAGAGATAAGTAATTGTTTCTTCATTGTTGGTTTTCTCTTGTGATTAGAGCATGTTCATGGTTGTATTGGAATATTCTCTCAAAGAAATGTTAGTTGGTTTTTTCCCAACTAATGAAAAATCTAACATGGTTTTAGAGCAGGTTTCCTTCAGAATAGTCTAATCGTTGGAGGGAAGATAGTGATATTTTTCGTTGCACATGTAATTACTCGTTGCATAGTTTTCTTTGTCACGCTCATTGAGCACTTGTTATAAAGTTGATTGCGACAAAATCCACCATTGATCAGCTCGCCCTACTATAGAGCACCTATTGCACTTCTCATATTGATTTTCCATCAAAATTGAACTTTCTGATTTGGATATCTAACTTTTTCTTGTTGTTGATGTAATGTCTTAGAGTAGAAGACAAATTTGGATGGTGTACTTGTATATAAGATGAGGGTGATTGCAGAAGACGTACACTTGGGAAAAGGACATTTATCCAAGCAGTGACAGTAGATCCAAAGGTATCTTAGATCTAGTGCACTCACAGGAATCCCAAGAGTTGGAGGCACCAATGACGATGTCTCCTACAAGATATGACAACTCAAATGGGACAACAACAACTAGACTCCAAGTTTGCATATCAAGTTTGATATTTTATATTGCTACAACTTAAGTAAGTGTTGGAACTAGAATAGAAGTCTTTAGAGTTATATTAATTCTATTGCTATCAAATGTTTAGTAACACTTGAATATTGTTGGTATTATGATCATTAAGTAAAAGCTCATTGTTCAGTATTAATGATGCACTTGTTTACAAGACAAATTGATCTCCTCTAGGAGATGTTCTTGGTTGTTGACCTTGTTACAGGCAGGTTATCTTGTAAATTCCATGGAGTTTACCATGGAGATGTTGTTGTTATTATTTCTTGTTATTGTGTGTTTTTTTTTGGCTCTTATTCTAGGCAGGTCACAAGTGATAGCTCTGAGAAGGAGCTATTGTGATGATTGTTCCCTTTCTTTTTTTATTATTATTGTTCTTATTATAAGAGTATTATTCTTCCCTGTTTTTTTCCCGTGTTGTTGCTCTTGTTCCAGGCATGTCAGAGCTGATAGCTTTGAGAGGGAGCTATAATGACGATTGTAGGAGGAAACATATTAGATGGTCTCTAGTTGAGACATGGAGTAGACTATCTAGACATGGAGTTGTTTACATGAACGTACACATCCATGTAATGAAGGAGAAGAGGATGAATTCAAAACCTTCTAGAAAGAAGGGTACTTTTGCGGGATACCGAGTATCTCATATAGAGATTGAATGTAAGGAGAAGAAGGCTCCAAAGATGTCTGTATAGATCCCTCTAGTTCAGTTGATCACTCTTTATATAATTGGGAAGAGTCAATAGAGCCAGAAGGGCCTACCCAGAATCATTGTAGTGACCAGAAAAAAGACCAGCATGGTACCATGATATTTTGTAGGATGCAAATGGGATACAAATATATGGCATTGATGAGCCATATCATCAGGAGGAGCAGATAGCTCCACTAGTGTTGAGGTAGGTGGCCCCATCAACTACCACCTTAGAAGGATCTAGAGTTCAAAGGGATTCATCCCTCATGATCCAGTAGGGAGGAGCAATCTCCCAATACAGTCCATAGGAAATCAGACTTAATAGGAGGTCAACAGATGCAGATGGAGTAGATGGCTCCGAAGATTATATATACTTAGAGGGAGTCAAGTTTTAGAGGGAGAATGCAGACTCAAAGTGAGCTTGATCTCAAAGAGAGACAGTGGATTAGAGACTTCCATTCAGAAAGTATTCATCCTAAGATTAAGATGGGAGATAGAGACATATTTTGAGACTAACAGATAGGTGCCATGAGTTGAAAAGGCTAGATCAAAGCTTCAGAGGCCTTGAGGAGATATGAGACATCCCAGGAGGATTCCCTTGTTTTAGTGATAGAGGAGGAAGCCATTCAGAAGGACTGGGATATGTATTTTTCCTTGGTTCTGAGACCAAAAGGGAAGTTAGTGGTGACTTCCAAGTTTATCTACAAGATCAATCATGCTGCAAATGGCAGCATAGAGAAGTACAAAGTGAGATTTGTGGCTAGAATATTCTCCCAGAAAGAGGGAGAATATTATGATGAGACACTTTCTCCAGTATCCAAAAGAAGTGTACATAAAACAACCACAAGATACATGATAAGGAGTCTCATGTCGGCAAATTGAAGAAATCTTTGTGTAGGGACCCTGGGCAAGATATGCCAAATATTTATTTTTAATGAGCTTGAGGATGGTTGCCCCTTGATGTTGGTTGACCTATTTCTTACAGGGGATGAGAAGCTCACATATGGGTGCAAGAGGGATCTCACTTTAGAGTTTGAAATGAAGAATCTGGATTTCATGGGATTGGAGGTGTGGCAGAGACCAGATGAGATTTTCTTTAGCCAAGAAAAAAATACAGTTGAGATCTTGTATAAATTCAAGATTATGGACTGCAAGTCCATGGCCACACTGATGGCAATGAATCTAAAGATCTTGAGT
Organism: Picea engelmannii; assembly: GCA_009831015.1. Taxonomy (NCBI): domain Eukaryota; kingdom Viridiplantae; phylum Streptophyta; class Pinopsida; order Pinales; family Pinaceae; genus Picea; species Picea engelmannii. The sequence goes on from ML800856.1 coordinate 31,236, forward strand.
GATTCATCTTCAGATTTGGTGTATCCCGTGATGTACAAACAATTGATCGGATCCTTGATATACATGGTTAACACTAGTCTGGACATATGTTTTGTAGTGAACACCTTGAGTCAGTATATGGTTGAGCCTAGACATGTATATTGGATAGTAGAAAAACATGTGTTGAGGTACCTACATGGTAAAGCTGGATATGGATTGAGATATGTCTCGGATGGAGATGTGAAGCTACAAGGTTATACAGACTCTGACTGGGAAGGGCGTGTAGTGGACCGGAAAATCACATCTGGATGCTAATACAGTCTAGGATCAAGCATGATCTCATGGTTGAGTAGGAAGTAGACGTCAATGGCACTCAGTATAGTAGAGCTAGATTATATTGTAGCCAGTGTTGCAAGTCATGAAGCAGTGTGGCTTTGGAAGTTGTTTGCGGGGTTATTTGATCTAGAGTTGGAGCCAACTTTCATACATTATGATAATCAAAGTTGTGTAAAGCATATAGAGATAAAATACCATTACATCCGAGACATGGTGCAGAGAGGAGTTTTGGAGCTCCGATACATATCCATGAAGGATCATATAGAGGGCATTCTCACCAAGCCTCTATCTAGAGTGAAGTATGAGTATTTTATAGACAATCTTGGCGTGATGTAGAATGTCCACCCTCATTGAGAGGAAGGTGTGTTGTTTATCCTCCAGCTAGCTAATCCCTCTGGCCAAGGGTTCCCTAAATCAGTCATGTGAGGCAACTGAAGGGGTAATGAATTGTCGAATACTAGTCTTCCCTATGCCATGCAAGGTGGTTAGGTGTGAATAAGATTATTGGGAGAGGAGAAACAGCATAGCGTAGTCATGAGACTATGGCAGTGAATGTGTGTCACTGAATAGTATTTGTGTGCCACTACGATGGTTGTGTGCCACTGGTAGTGAATGTGTGTCACTGGACAGTAGTTGTGTGCTACTACGGTGATTGTGTACCACTGGCATTGATTGTGTATCGTTGGAAAATAGTTGTGTACTACTATAGTGGTGGTTGTGTACCACTGGATAGTAGTTGTGTATTAATATGGCATTGGTTGTGTACCACTATGACAGTAGTTGTGTACTACTATGACTTGGTAGCAGTTGTATTCCATTGGATGGCATTGTAGTAGTTGTGTGCTACTAGTTGATTTCCATGGAGACTACCAGATTGCTTGGAAGTAGTTATGTGGTACTTGTTGATTGCAGCATAGTCATGGAGACTGTGGCAGATGATTTGAGCTATTGATGGCATGGTATTATATGTGTGCTACTATTTGATTACAGAGTAGTCAGTAGACTACTAGATGAAGACATCGTGGAAAGATACCTCCCTAGCTAAGAGGGAGTGCTGATGTTTTGGTAGTTGCGGGAGGTATTTCCTCCTGGAAAAATTTTCTTATAGAAGAAGAAGATTCCAAGAAGTCAAAGGAATACCATTGAATAGTTGAAGAACACCCCGAAAAAGAATAAAGTAAAATAGAAGAACATAGAAGATAAATCGACCCACAGGAAATAATAATAAAGTGGAAATATAATTTCCAGGAAGAGAAGTCGGCCCACAAAAATAATAAAGTAACTTTGAAGACCCAAAATAAGAAGTTGGCCCGAGATAGGCGCCCAGATTAGTATAAATACAAGTCTGGGTCAGTTCAATTGTACAACCACACAGTTCTCCTTCTGTAGTGCGCACTAGGCAGTTGTAGCTGCAGTTTCGCTATTTTTGGTTCTTTCGGAGAGTGCGCCCCACTTGGGGAAGGATATTCTTGGTGGTTCTTGATGATCTCTTTTGTGCGCTACCTATGGAAGAGTTACGCTAAGGTTGCATGGTGCTTCCCAATTGTTTCATGCCATTTGCAGTTACAGTAGCAATTGCAGTTGCAGTAGCAACTGCATTTGCAGTTACCAGTTGTGTCAGTTCTCTGGTGCACTATCTTGCTCTAGTAATGCACCTATTTTGCGTCAGTTCTATGGTGACTTAGTTTTCTACCCTCTCTAGGGTTTGAAAAGAAGAAGAGATAAGTATTTGGTTTTTCATTGTTGGTTTTCTCTTGTGATTAGAGCATGTTCATGGTTGTATTGGAATATTCTCTCTAAGAAAAGTTGGTTGGGTTTTTCCCCGAGTTTGGGGTTTTCCCAGGATAAATCTTTGTATCTTTTTGTGATTTTTTATTTGCTACTTATATATTTCAGTATATTATTATTGAATGTTAAAAGAAGATAAAAATTCTATGGTAAATATAATGTTAACGAAACTTTTGAAAAATCTAACACTTTAGAGCACCATGAATGAAATAGACTAGCATAAATTGATGGTGTATTGTGTGATTTAGGTGCCAATCAATTATATGTTGAAATATGGACTAGCTCAAGTTTGTAACACACTTTTAAATCTATTTAAATGATAAACAAATGCATAATTATATATTTGAAGTGAAGAAATGAACCATACAAGAGAGATATTTCCACTTATATGCAAGATGCCTTGGACAGTTTAGCTAGGGTTTGAGATATACAACAAATAAACAACCCAAGTATGTTGCAATCAAGCTCACAATAGATATATCAAGGCAATAAAGGAGAAATTGAAGCAAAATGGTGAATTCCCCTTAAGGTTATCCAACATTAACACTAGAATTCACCAAAACAATATCCAAATGAATGATATGCAGTTAGAAGCAATTTAGAGATGAAATTCACCACTAGAAATGTATGATAAACTTGTAGCAAATCTAATAATAAAATAGAAGCTAGGTCTAAATGTAAATGAATTTTTAAGAACAAAACCTAGTTCTAGGGTTTTCAAATCTGATTTTTATTTATTTTATGTAATTTCCATATTGGAGAGAAATTTGAAATCAACCCAAAATAAGATAATTCAACCTTGAAAGCACAAAGGCATTGGACAAATTTTCCTCTTTAGGGTTTGGAGTAAGAACTAAAGAACAAACCATTAACAATCTAGTCTAAGAAACTAAATAAATAATGAACTTTGCACTAGAATAGGAAAGAAATATATATTATGGTTTTTTTCTTTGATTTTCCATTAGATTTATTTCTAAACACATAAAAATAAAAGACTTTGGATTTTGGGGTTTTAGTTGGTTGTTGGGAGAAGACAGGTGTCTTAATTCAACTAAGTCTTATGGGTTCAAGAAGTATGCCCCTCTTCAAATTTGGTCTATTTTGTATTAATGGATTAGGAGTAAGAGACTAGAACCCTGGGGTAAATTGGTCTCCTATCTAATCAAGATAAAGTATGTAG
>ML800856.1:55359-78116 GCA_009831015.1 Picea engelmannii
GCATGAGTGATCTCAATATCTCTTCTATCTCTTCTTGTGCTTTTCTTAGCTATTCTTATCATCTTTGTAGTTTTTACATAGTTGTTCATATGAGAAAGAAGGTGAATTCAAAGACCATTAAAACCTTTCATTGAGATGTTGATTTAAATGTGAGACCATGTCTCTCTTACTTTGTAATATTTATAGTGGCTTTCTTCATTCTTCCATTTGTTCAAGTGATTCTTTCTTTCTATGTCTTCTAATCCATTATTACACTAATTTTCTTAGTTCTTTCGTACACATAATTATGTTGAATTTTGATAACCTATAACATAAAATGAAGCATTTAAATTAATACATAGTAGGAAAGTATTTAATAGTTTGATGCTTAATTTAATGCATTGTAAGAAGGAGAATATACAAAACACTAGTTCAAAACTAACAACTTTGCCACTTTTTTTCCATCAACTCAGTGTAGACACCTTTGAGCATTGGTCAAACTACCACAATCTATCAAGCCAAGTCTTGAACCAAACCAAAACAAATCTATTCTTACATTAGTATTGGTGATTAACAAATTAACAACAAAGCAATTTTATTTCAACATTGACATAGTAAAGATAGAGACTCTCATCATTTTAATTTCGTAGAGATCTCTATTGGTGAAATGGAAACGCTACAAGCATACCATTTATGGAACATAAATTGTGGTGCAATGAAGAAATGGAGAAAACACAAAATTAATTTCCTATAAAGACAAAAGTTAGAATATGAAAACCATATTTATGTTATAGCTAGTTTAAAGAAGAAAATCAATATTATTAAAATAAGAACAAAGTCTTATAAGTTTCATAGTGAAACTCCCATTGAACAAATCCTATAAAATAGTAGTGGTGTGAAAGAAAATATAGCCTATGTGATGACTTGTTTTGACTATTTTCAACCATATTTTCAAATCAAACAAAATTTAAATTATAAGTGAGAAACTATAATTTTTATTTCACGTTTTCTTGAATAAATTGATATTTTGATAAATCAAATTTGAGACAATAAATTGATATTTTGATAAATTAACATAGATTAACAGTATCATATAAACAATATAAGAGAAATCAAATATGAGACAATAAATTGATATTTTGAATTCCAAAAATATCAAATATATATAATCAAAGTTTGAATAGTTACACCGCACATAGGTTCCACATCCATTTTAGGATGATAACAAAAACTAAGACATTTAACCCTAAAATTTTGGACTCTAAGCTATCGCTTTAAGATAGATCACTTCATACCTGCCAAAAAAACAGAATTCAAAAATTAAAAATTTACAATTCAAACATGCAAAATAAAACATAATTCAAAAATTAAAAATTTACAATAAAATTTATGTACAAATTTAAAATAAAATGTACACATGTACCATTTTAGATAAATAAAACAAGTTGTGATTAAAGCAAAATTGACATACATACCAAAAGACTCAAGTCTCATCCTCCAACATACTCATTTCCACCAAATATAATGTAAACATATTTTCCACCAAATATAATTTAGACATCTATAACAATAAAAAATAAACAAATAAACAAATAAACAAATAACACATATTAGCATATATACTTTAACTAAATATTAAGTAAACAATAAGAAATAATAACATACCCAACCACAGTTAAACAGATTTAAGATTTTCCCTCACAAAGTTCCAAAACTTTCAAAATAGTTACTCTCCACATTAAGCATACATGATTTAAACAATTTGTAAAATCTTATCTAAAATTTTAAAAAAAATTAAAGAGAAAAATTGTGTTATTGGTAAAAAAAAATGTGTTCAGATTTAGATAATAATCTGAAAATAAATACAGAATTGTGTATGAAGAAAGTTCACAAATCTCCATATTAAGTCATTCTTCCAATGAAATACTTATCTCCTTGTGAACAAAGTCTCAAATCCTTCAAGTAAAATTCTCATCGCAGGTGATCATATTTGATCTTATTTACTCAGCAGTAAAATACTAATCTTCTCAGTAGTAAAATACTTCTCTCATCTTCTGCAGTGCTCATATAATCAAATTTCATAATGCTCTTTCAAATTAAAGGACTCATATATCTCCATATTAAGTCATTCTTCTAAGAAATTACTTATATCTATGAAAGTTCACAAATCTTGATTTTAAAAACCATTTTTCCGGAAAATACTTATCTCCTCTTTCTGCAATGCAATAGATGTTCTCATATAATCTTTCATGTACATGAAGAAAACACAAATCTGCACATATATTAGTTCATTCTTCAAAAACCATTTAAATCTTTCATCTTTGGGATGTATTCATATTACATATAATCAAATGCTCTTTGAAATTATCTGTGAATTAGCTCACATATACATATGCATAGCTTATTTGTAAATCTACTTAAATGTTGGTTTTTGTGGTTAATAACCAATTTAGTTAAGAGTTTGACAATACCCTAGCAAGAAGGAATTCACTTTGTTGTATTTAGAAAATACAAATGTCCATACTACGTCATTCTTGGACAAGAAGGCAAGGAATGCAATCGAAGAAAATTTAGAAACTTCCCCTTTTCTGATGTGGGATAGAGTCTGTTCTCAAATAATCAAATGTTCAAGTTCAAAATTAAGTCTTCATCATGATCTAAACTTAAATAAGTTTGCATGTACCATTTAAGATAATGATAAGCTTATATGGGGGTTCTATATATTTCAAAATAATTGATCAAAGTGTTGAATAGGAAAGGCTAAACTAAAAATTTGAGAAAACAAAAATTTGATAAAAGTAAAAAATATAAACTTATTCAACATAAGCTTGAAAATTTTCATATAAAACTCCAACATAAAAGCAAATTAAAACTCACTAATGTGCAATGAACATACATTTATAAATCATCATGAATGGACGCATCTTTCCCGGGTATGGGTGTTTCCTCTGCTTCCTCCTCAATCCCAATCTTCCTCCCAAACACACTCTCTGGTACTCTCTTCTCCACATTACCCTATATAACACATTTCAAATTTGAAAATTAAATTTAAATAATTTTAACACATTAAATTTAAATAATTTTAACACATGCAATGATACCTTTGAACTCTCACCCTCTTCAAACTCACCCAATGAGAATTGAGACAAGCATGTCCAAGTAGTAGGAAATAGAATAGGGATATGTGAACAACAAAACTAAGAACTAAATCTAGGATTCAATGTGTTCACATTTATACAAAATTATAAATGTTGTTGATCTTATTCAAAAGATTGAAGATTGGACAATTAAAGTGCTCATCTGTTGATATTAAAAAACACATACCTGATTCAACTCATCAAAATTTAAACTTGTGGAATTGAGTCCCCTATTTACTGGAGATTCATTTAACATATCTCCAAACTGCAATTAATGACAATAACAACTCAATTATTTCTATAGATACAATGATATGTATCGAAATATAGAATTAGAAGTAAACTATCATAAAATGCGTCAAAAATTTACTAACTATAACAAATATTAATATGTTGTTCGGTTCATCATTCTGAATGATATCATTCCAACCATCACAACAAAATTTTGCATACTCCTTAATATCTTCTACTGACATGGTATCTAACTCCGCATTTGTTTTATAAACAAATATGGCCCGATAATTGGCTTCCGCTTGCTGACAATTCAAACCAACATCAACACCATAAAAAATCGATTCCAAATTTTCCCCGATTGAATTCTTGGCCTCTTTGTCAACCTCTGATGAAACTCGCAACAATGAATGTGAAGCAAATGTCTCTGTTGGGTGAGATACTAAAGGTCGTGGAGGCCTCTGCAATGTCGCATTTCGATATGCTCATTTTCAATCATATGTTCGTAATTTACCAGCCCCATAATAATCGGACGGTAGACTATTATAATCAGGGTGCATGTCCATGAAAAACTTTGCATAAAAGTGTCTTGCAAAATAATGTGGAACCTCATCGTTCCACGGCAATTTCTCATATGCTACCAAAAATCTGTTATACAGATGTCCTGCAATGTCAAGGTGCTTAAAATATTGCATCTTCAACATCTTCCGCTTTGGCCCATCTTTGAAATTGAACATCGAAATTGTGTTTGTTTTAGAAACTTTATTTTTTACCGCGTCCCATTTATCAGGGCACATCACCTCTGACTTTCGTCACCTCATCAAATCAATAAAATTGTCAGTGGTTGGTCCCATCTTTTGATATGTGTTCATAAAGCTTTGCAATGAATGAAAAACAATCTGCAAGCTTTGTTTACTCTCCTAATGGAGATCCAATATCTCCAAATCATTTTCCAACCTAATTTTAACACCTGAGCATCGCTCAAGGTTCATTTGTTCAGTAATCCCTTCCTAGGCAATTTCTCATATGTTGCGAAAACTCTGTTATACAGATGTCTTGCAATGTCAGGGTGCTTAAAATATTGCATCTTCAACATCTTCCGCTTTGGCCCATCTTTGAAATTGAACATCGAAATTGTGTTTGTTTTTGAAACTTTATTTTTTATCGCGTCCCATTTATCAGGGCCCGTCACCTCTGACTTTTGTCGCCTCATAAAATCAATAAAACTGTCAATGGTTGGCCCCATCTTTTGATATATGTCCATAAAGTTTTGCAAAGAATGCAAAACAATCTACAATCTTTGTTTACTCTCCTGGGGGAGATCCAATATCTCCAAATCATTTTCCAACCTACTTTTAATACCTGGACATCACTCAAGGTTCATTGCTTCAGTAATCCCTTCCCAGGGAAGTTCATCGCCAACATCCGAAGGATAGGTGGACATAGGCGTGTAATATTATGTTTCTTGATAACGTCGTCTCCTAAATCCACCTTCACCCTCTGCACCAACATTAGAATATTTGTGATGCCCAATATCTCTTTCATTGTTTTCTATTTCTCTAAACTCATTGTCTACACAGACATTTGAAATTAATTACAACATTTAACTTGACATAAATTTAAATACACAAAAATACAACAAAAATAACAAAATCAAAGAAAATTACCAAAAATATTTTTTTGTCCTGAGGTATTCCCTACATTCTTAGGTGTAGGAGTATCAATGGGCAACCTATCTAAGAAGGTTCTATCCATAGCACTTGCTTGATCACATTATGGAATTGATCTATTCACAGACTCGTTTGATAATCCCCTCTGATGACATTGTTGTTAGTCACTTGGAGTCTCAATTGAAGAAGGGGTTCCTCTTATTCCTTCTTGGGAGAGCCTAAAGAGTTTGTGAGGAATGTTTGGAGACTCCCGTCTCAATATCTCGCCTCAATATCTGTCCTTTAAAAATTCATGAAAAGTTAAGCACAAGACAAGTACGAGTTAATATCTCCAACATTGACCAAAAAAAATTATGAAGAAAGAAAAAAAATAAGACAAAATTAATAGAAATGCTCTTTATGTTAGACACAATTATAATAGGGTGATGCATAACTCCACTACCCATGCCCATTTCAAATATATTTTGGTTTCTTACTATTAGCTCAAATAACTTTGGTAAATCCACCAAAAATGGAAACAATATTTAGGCGAGCACATATTAGGACATAAAGTTGATGAAATGCTCAAAAAGTACAACTGGCAAGGCAAAGTCACAACATGATAAGCACTTACTATGATGGAAACACATAATATATGGCCAATCAGATTTCATGCATCCAACGAGTATGGAACACAGTCCATGAAAATCAACGATTAACTTTACGTCATGTTTGGTTGGATGGAAGAAATTTTCCATCTAATTAAATTTTAAATCGATGACATCATTACTTTATGATACAGTGTCAAATTACATTCAATCAAACATTTGCTAGCTAAGATGCAGCATAAAGCCGTGGTCGGGGCCAAATAGAAGAAGAAGTTGAAAATTCTACTCACATCCATTCAAAAGAATTTCCATATTGTGGTGGAAAGGAGGAAGTTGTTGCCATGTTTCATCCCAAAATAAAGCATTGGTTCCATCCTTGACTTCCCAAAAACAATGAGTGTGGATAATATCTTTCTTTTTCCAGACATTGGTCCATATTAAGGAGCTTGAAAAATTTCCTGAAAGATGATCAAGTCATGAGGCTCTATGAAAGGGCAGTACTTCTTGCACCAAAGGAGGGACCATAGAGTATTATTTGATGTCAGTCAATGCCACCATGTTTTAGCTCCACAAAATGAGTTGGGGACATCTAGATCTTTGAGAATGAGTCATTGTTTGAGGTTAGGGAGACTGAGCGTATCCAAGTGACTAAATCTCATTTCTTTTCTTTGCAAGTTCCACCCCACACAAAGCGTATTTGGATTAAAACAAGTAAAGAGGCATGGATTGAAGGATATACTTGAGGAGGACCAATTGTCATGATGCATTGAGCATTTGGAAAGACCAATTAGACAATTTATTATTCATTCGAGAGAGGACGTCATTCCATGATGAATTTCATCGTCTGTTTTCAATTAGAAGGAACCGATATATTTTGATGGAAGAGAGCTCCTTTGGAATCCAATGATTATGTAGATGTGAGCCTATACAACAGAGGTAGTGTGAAAGAAAATAAATTGAGACTGAGCCTTGGCTTCTCTAGCTGTAGACTGAGCCATGAGCATATTATCATCAACAAATTGTTGATGGAAGATGGGATGCTCATCATCATCAACACACAAGACTTCATTTTATTTTCTACCACAGTCGTTTTGATGGCTCTGCCAGGACGTTCATCCATCAAGATGAAGATGAAGGTCGAGAGGTTATCGCTCTGCCTAACACCGTTGGAGGGGGAGAAAGTAGAAGGGGAGTAGTTGACCATGATTGAAAAGTAAAAATGGAAGGTAAGGGAAAATAATAATTTGATCGAGGGATTTAGACATATCCAATTTTAAGAGTATACCAAGGTTTTGGAAATTTTTAGAGAGTGGATGACTATGTGGAAAGGATAACCCAATCCAAGATTTGTCTCCCCTCCACATAGATGACTTTAGTGATGATTTTGTAAACCATGTTACAAAGGGAAATTAGGAGAAATTTGTTGGGGTTTTCCACCTTGTCTTCCTTCGAGATGAAGGTGAAGAAGGTTATATTTAGATCTGGGATAAAATTGGAGTGAAGGTGGGAGTCTTCTACTAAGGCCCATGTATTCCAAACGATCAAGTATTAAAGCCACCTAGTTTTGGTCTCTTCTACAGTTGTTCTAGGTGTGAATGTCATTGATGTTTGAGGGATTGGATGGTATCAAAAAAGGATTTGGATTCATGGTCGAGCCTTCTTATGCCTCCTTTATTTTCATTCAGAGAGGTAATTATGTTGAAGTATCCACCAATAAGTCAATGATCATTATTGATGATGGGGTTGCAGGTGCTGAATGGAGTCAAGAAAATGAAGCTTGTCACGAATAAGAGTTGGGGCCATAAAAATTAGTGAGAAAACAAGTTTGTAGTAGACAGTGGTATTGCTTCCCATTAATTCCATAACATTTCATACTGTGAATCTCATCCTGGTATCAGAACAATTATCACTATAAGGAAGTAAGTCCATTGAATAGAGATACTACTAACCTCTGCCCTATTTGTCTAGTTACAGTTAAAGGTTGTTGTATGAGCTATAACATAGAGTCATGAAGCAAACGACATGATTGTTAACTACAAAGGGAAGTATATAATAAGAACTAAAGGCAATAGCTTAACTTGTAATACAAGGGGAATAGAGTCATTCCATTACTATGATATCAGTAATACAAGAACAACTTAGCTTAAGGTTCAACCAAGTGATATCATGTTACCTATTTACCATAATCAATACATATTGTGATATTAATCTTATCTCTTATTAACTACATGGGATATCACTAGAAAGCAATGGTAATGCTTCTATGATTCAGGTAGTCTATGATTATTGTATGTTCACTAGTATGTACACTATAACTAGGAGTGATGCCCAGCTTATATATGGTATATGTCATGTGATATTAGTAATTTAACGCATATGATAAGATGTATGTACCATTGCCTATATATATAATATGGATTTGTATTAACTAATGGTAATGAAAGTCTATGATTCAGATATGTTCACTAGTATGTTCACTATAACTAGGAGTGATGCCCAGCTTACCTCCAAGTAATATGAATGATTCGAGGAATTACAATGGAATCAGATTAGGCATAGGATAGTTAAATCTCATAAGCTAACATAAGCAGAGGCCTATCATATATTATATGTGAGCTAGCTAACATATAGTATATGCACGAGCTAGCTCACATATATATTACATATATGTGTGTGTGTGTGTGTGTGTGAGCTAAATGTTTAATTAACCCAAATATAAATTTTATTTTAAATCATAATTTCCCAATAAAAAAATTAAATTTCAGATAAAAAAATGTTATAAACCATAATTGTACATTCACTATAAACAACAATTCCAAAATAATATAGTAAAATTATATTCTAACATTTATATTATAAAAATATATTCTAACATTTATAATAATTTGGGTAAGTGCATCTATGATATCATTGTGAAAGGGTGCACAAACAAACTTAGGAAGATTCTCCTAGGTCAAGTTCACAAGAGTTGTTGAAACGTTTGACTTTCTAAACAGAGATGCAAGTTCATATTGCATTTTTAATTTTCTTGAATGAACATGTAAGTTCAAATTGCATTTTTTACTTTCTTGAATGAAGATGCAAGTTCAAAAATTGCATTTTTGCTATGAACTTTTCGTTGTGTTCTTATTAGTTTTCTTAGGTATCATTAATTATGCTCCATTTCTGAGTCTTCATACTTTTCAGCCCGTCTTTGTTGAAAATGGAAGCTAGCTTGATTTTTGGAGGAATCGTAATTGGTATCTCAATTCATGGCATTGAAGTTAGACATTTGGATTTAAATTTGTTATTTCTTATCGTTATGTAAATGAGACATTGACATGAAATGTTCATTGCTTGTGTCTTTTTGTTACAGTGCAAAGTATTGTAACATATTTTAGTTGTGGGACTAATTGTAGTGAACATTTTCCTCGTGTTTCAAGGTTTATTTCTATTTGTTGTACGTGATATTTTGTAGATTTTAAAATTGTTCTTTCTTCTAGCTTTGTAAATGAAGCTTTGACATGAAATATTGACATATTTTATCAATTTCTCTATCAATGCAAAGTGGTTGATACATATTTTGGTGTATCTATTCTAGAGGTTGAGGGAATGACTATAGTGAATATACTACCTATAAGCATTGGAACATAGATTGGAATAGAAAATTCATTGAATACAGGGCAAAATGGTATATTTTGAAATGATTTAGATGCCACTGAAGGATCGGTGGAACAATGTAAGTCTTATTTGCAAAGTCTCATTTTAGAAGCTTCTGCAGAATTTCGGTGCTTTCCTATTGAAGGACTACCATGTTGTGATATTGGTATCTATTTGATCTAAAGCTACAGCCTAATTGTATATTGCTCAGTTTTGTAGTATTCTCCCATAGTAATGAGGTATTTGATATGAAGATGACCATAAACATTTCAGAAACAGAAATGTGAAGAGAAACAATCATCAATTGTCTTCCTCGGCCTCAAAGAACACACCAATATCAATGATTGAATATGACAAAGAATGATCATCTTTGAATTCGGCAAGATGATCAATTTACTTTTAACAATGTTATTATCATATATATACATTTGTACCAAAATGTGACATTTGATTCAATTAGATCAAAAGATTATGAGGGTGGGGTTTGATAAAATTCTCAAACTAGAGCTTTTTACAACTCTCAATTGAGATTTTGTTGTAAATTGAAGTGTTTTTTTTTTTAACCTCTTAGTTAAAATAATTCTAGAGAGATAATTTAGTCAACCATAACTTAAAAAATTGTAGGACTCTTAGGAACCTAAAAATTCAATAACGGTGGACGGGCTAGAGATTTTGAAGATAATCTATCATAAGTACTATTAATAGATTCATCTACTACTCCATTTTGTAATGATATAATAATTGCTATTTATTAATAATTTGCATCTAAAATTTATAACTTAAGAAATTTAGTGTTCTCAAAATCATTTGAAATGAAAATTTTCAATATTATCAAAATGAATGCATTTTTTTGCTCTATGTTTTTCAAATGGGTATTTTTAGTTTTTTGGGGGAATAATCACATCAAAAATAAAAATGGTATCCATGAAAATGTGTAGATGCAATGTCACTTTTTTATATTACTCTATTTTGATAAACAATAAAAAATAATGCATAAATCCAAAAAATACAAAATATAGTCCATGTACTAGTGCAATCCATGTAAATTGTGAGCGTATTTTTTACTTAAAATGAATATCCATCACTAAAAAGGTTATTCAATATCTTTACTTATAGGCCATTAGACTATAGGTCATTAAAAAGGTAGAAACCCACTTAGGTTACTCATTATCTTTACCTATAGGTCATTAAAAAAAGAATATGTATTTAATAAACAGCAAATTCATCTGACTATATGTCATTAAAAAAATATGAGGTGCAAGGGTAAGAGAATTCTCTGTAAATCTTGTTTTTATATCAAAATGAATTTCTTAAGAGTTTAGAGATGGTTAAAGTTGAAGAAACATAAAATAGATCTATTCGAAACAATTAATATATCTATTTTTTCTAGTTAATAATATCTATTTCCTTTTCACTTTCTCCAATATCATGTTGTGTGAGCTTAATGTAGTTGTTATATCTATGATATATTATATTTTCAACTTATAATTGTTATTTGTGAGATGTGTTACAAGTTATTTTTTTAGAGTAACATATCACTTAAATGCTTACTCTATTCTTAATATTTGATTGTTAAATGTCTATATCAAATTCACTTAAATCCATATTGTTTTTAAACTATTTATCAATGTCTATATCAAATTCACATTTTTAAGTAAATGCATATTGTTTATAAATTTATTGTGTGTATATAATTTTAACATATAAGTATGTAATAGGATACAAAAAAAATCTATACATTTCTATAATATTACATAACATTATGTTTCCCATACCATATTTATTTCTCAAGTATTAACATGACGGAAGTAACTTGTAACAACCTATGTACTAGATGCAAGGGTACACCAAGAAGGATTAACCTTGTAATGTTCCTGACTTGGCTAGTCTGGGAAATGTTGCTAATGTGTGTGTAGGATCTGGTGATATCCGGAGCGTAGATCAATTTTTGAGAAGAAAACTGCCCCATGCAGTTCATCCATCAACTCGTCAATGCGTGGGATAGGGTATCGGTTTTTTATGGTTTTCTTGTTCAAGGCTCGGTAATCAATGCACATCCTCATGGTGCCATCCTTCTTCAGAACTAAGACAACTGAAGAAGCAAATGGGTTGTTGCTCGTTCTGATGTGTCCCATCGACAACAATTCCTTGATTGCCTTCTCTATCTCATCCTTGAACCTTATAGGATGATGATAGGGGGGGTGATCATAGGTTTGGCCCCCTCCTCTAACTCAATGGTGTGCTCAAACCCCCTATCAGGTGGTCTCCCTGGTGGGATTGCCTCAAAGACCTGTTGATGTCGTCCCAATAAGTTCTTGATCTTTGTGTGGTATTGTTGTCGATCTTTTGAATCCTTCTGAGTAGTGATCAAGCATTCTGCAGGATATGCTACCTCCCCATGTCTGAATATCCTCTCCATCCTCTTGGATGAAACTATCCAAGGTGCTCCTATAGACATACCTCTTAGAACAACCTTCTTCCCATCCTGATCTTTGAATCCCATTTCTAAGGTTTGGTAGTTGGTAGTGATTTTTCCCAAGGTAATCATCCACTGAACTCCTAACACCACATCTGTGTCCGATAGGTCAACCACATAAAATGTGTCTCTCACTATGTAGTTGTCTAACTTCATCTCTAAGTTTGGAATTTTGTCTAGACACTCCACTGTGTGGCCATCTGCTACTGCAACATCAAACCCCTCAAACTCCTCTGTCTGAAGTGCTCGTCTCGATACTAGTGAAGCGTCGATGAAGTTGTGGGTGGCCCCGCCATCTATCAGGGCGATTGCCCGTTGCCCCTTAGTAATCCCTCTGATACAGAGGGTATCATACCTAGGAACACCAGAAAGGGTCACTATGACTCCTCCCTTTGCTGGTTTCCTCCTGTTAGCCTTCTCTAGCAGTTGTGGGACTACTGGAGGATGGGCTCCTGTCGATGTTGATGGTCTACGGGGAAGTTTCTCCTCTGTTGGTGCCAACTCCTCCTCTGAACTAGTGGATCCACTGTCCTGCTCCTCCTCCTCACTGTCCACGCTGTCTGTTGCTACCTCAATATAATGAATCTCTCCCTTGCCCATGCACCTGTGGCCTGGGACCCAAGGATCTCTGCAGCTGAAGCAAAGCTTCTTCCTCATAAGCTCTCGCCTAGTCTCATCATCCAACTTCTCCTTCCCTTCCATTCTCTCTGGAATGGCTTCCTGTCTTGATCCCTCTGGGGCACAAATGCTTTGGAGAAAGTTTTAGTCTTTGGCACTGAGTCTTCTAGATCTCGAGTGCGAAGGATGGCCTCCTACAAAGTGGGAGTCATTTATGCCTTCACCCATCCTCTCAAAGGCTCTGTGAGTCCTTCTGTGAATAGCATGATCAGCCTGAGTTCTGATATATCTGTCACTACCATGGCTACCCGTTGAAACTTTGTGATGAACACCTATGTCGTGCCAGTTTGTCTCAACTGGGCTAGATCCCTGAAGTGTATCTCGGGATCCTTCCTATCAAACCTATCCATGAGCCTATCTGTAAACTCCCTATAGGAGGTGATGCGACTGTCACCCAATGTCACCAGTCCATGATGCCACCACTCGTGTGCCTCACCCTCCAAGTGTAAGTTCGTGAAACTGATGGCCTCTGTCTCGGTCATCTGGTTGAGCTTGTAATATGTGTCTAGCTTCTGTACCCAAGCTCTGGCGGTGTATTTGGACGATCCATCGAAAGAAGGGATTGTGAGTTTCCCAACTTTTTGGATGAAATCGAGGTTATGCCCCTATTTTTGTTGTGGTCCTCCCCTCTGCGGTTCCTGAGTCTGAGTCCACAATACTCAACTAAGGTCATGTCCTGATGGAAGTCATGACCCAATGTTGCATACTCCCTCCTATTCTCTGCAATGTCGTCGACATGAGTGGGTGGCCTCTGTGCTATTGGTGGTGGTGCTGCTACCAGGGGTGCCCTCTGGAAACTAGAAAACAAGGGTCTGGGAATCCTACTCACAGAGGTGTATGTGTGAGAGGGTGACTGGGGTCTACTGCCTGCTCCCGAGTTCGCCTGTGTTGCATGCAGGACTTGTGTATCTGGGGTGCCCATTCTAGCCAATCTATCAACCACATGTGCCAAGGACTGAGACATGGTCCATTGATTAGCTAACATACCGTTGATAACCTGCATGAAAGTTGCCTCTAGATTTACGGGGGCCTTGCCACTGCCCTCTGGTCACTCATATCTGTCTCCTAGCATCCTCTCTGCCTCGCACTCAGCTTCACGCTCTGCCCTTCTCTCTGCTTCTTTGTGTGTCTCTTCCTCTTCCTCTGAGCTAGGAGGAAAAGGGGGGAAATCATGCCTATGCCTTCTTTCTTGATTCCTATTGTAAGTCACATATTTGTCACCTACGCGTTCACGTCCCTCTGGGTCTTCTGCTGCACTCATTGTCTTTAGTCACAGGCTGGAAGGACTAAAGCTCTGATACCACTGTAATGTTCCTGACTTGGCTAGTCTCGGAAACGTTGCTAATGTGTGTGTAGGATCAAAGGTTTATAGCATATAAATGATCATAAAAATAATAAATGTGACAAAGGACTGCAAGTTTGTATTATGATATCTCTGTGGATTACAAAATGGTCGAATGCGACTGAATAACTGACAATACTCGACTAGATCAACATACAAAGGATCTTAGTCGGAATATTAATAAGCAACTACGACTGAATAAAATAACAACACTCGGCTAGATCAAAAGACAAAAGGATCTTAGCCGGAATACAAATAAGCAACTAAAATATAATACCCGAAATATGGGAGCACTTCAGAATCAATGAAGAATGATGGAAGACCTTGGTGACTAGGGTGTTTCTTTCAACACCGAAATCAGTCAACCGGTGTCTTCCTCCTTGAATACACTGAACTATCTCTCCTGAGATGCGCCTCTTCTCCTCAATGACAAGTCATAATCTACATAATGATGAATTAGGTCGCTAACCCTTCCTTTATAGCTTTCCAAAACCCTAAATCATGTTGAAACCCTAATTCACTGTTGACTTCTATTTTTAGCTCATAATGACTTAAAAGCGCCTTTAACCCTTGTTAGCTCAATGTCACTTTCCGAATATAACACCTATGATTGGAGTGACCTCTAGTAACCCTGTTTACCCCTCTTTGGCCCTGGCTATAGTCTAACAGGGTGGTTTAGACCATTAAGCCACCTCTTCTGGAGCTCCTATTTGGAAAGGGAGATTACAAACCTATAGTTGTATAATGAAGGAGTCATAAGAGTACCGTGCGTTAATATACCAAGGTAGAAACCTATTTAATTAATTGAGAATAAGAAGTTGTACTATCTATTCTCAAATTTAATTATATTTTAGTTATCTTCAATAAGAAAACAAAGATAGATTTAATAATATTATTTATCCTTTTACATTTCTATCTAGTTGTCACTTAAATCGTTAGAAAAGTTTCAACCATGGTGATTCATTAATTCAATCCCTTAAGTTTTCAATTCCAAATTATAGTTAAAGAACCTGATGCTCATAAGGACAACCAAAATGTTAACGCTAAGTATACTCTAACTTATCTTAATTTTAGGATCAGTCCAAAACTCTAACTTATCTTAATTTTAGGATCAGTCCAAAAAATCCCAACTGATAGTAACGAAAGGAGTATGCAAAAAAGGGAAGATGGAATTTGGATGAAAGAAAATTATTTTTGGCAAAAACGGGAAGATGGAATTTGGAGGTAGGAAAATTATTTTTTGCAAAAGGAGAAGATGACATGGAAGAATATTTTGAATGTATATCCATCTTTTAAATCGGGTTTTTATCTTTTGCCATAATACTTTGGTTTTTTATTTGGGTTTTTATTGTAATACTTTGGGATTGCATAAAGGATTGTACATGTTTTGAAAAAGGTTTTAAAGTTTTTGAAGATTTTTTGGGGGGACATATCAAATCAGTTGAAGATAAGGTGTTTTTGCACTATATGAATTAGTATTATAATGTTATCATTTTATATCAATATTAAGAATTTTTTTTTCATTTTGAAAAATAATTATTTTTATCATATAATTTATGCTATTAACACTGATTCAAAGACTACTAATAAGACTGATTCAAAGACCAACCTGCCAAATATGTAAGCAGTCGTATATTTCTAATATTACATATTTAAACATTCGTATCAAAGTGACACATAATGGATATACGTCTCAAATATGATATCAGTGGCCAAAAAGTAGTTGTTATGTAATGTTTATCTCCTACATCATATAGAGTAAATACACGTTGGGTATGATTCACTATGAAGGAGGTATGAAGGTGATGATGATGCAGAGTTAGATACATGTGGTTTTGGAGTGGAAGCATTTAGATCAAGGTCACATGGCCAATAAATCAACTCCTTCAATAGGAAGGCTTATTGCCATCGAAAACATCAACTTAAATACTCGAAAAATCATGGTGAAAACAACAAATTGTTCCCACCAGCTTCATAAGACGGGGGGCATTCCAACACCAATACATAGAAGAAGTAACGGAAGATAAGAGGAAAATAGTAATATTTTGAAATCATGTAAATTTTTTGTATGAAGATGCATTCTCAAATGCTATCGTTGTAATCCTAGTTTGAGAATGGACATTAAGGACATCAAATCACAAAATGAGGCAAGGCAAGTTGAAGAAAAAATGCAAAATGAGAACAAAGGCAGGGAAGAAGAGAGAGTCCAGAAGCCATCTTTGGTAGAACCAAAACCATTTTGGTTATGTTATCATTAGAATGAAAAACATTATGGTAATACGGTTGTAGTGCAACGTATACAAAAGAGGAATTGAATAAGTATATCTAGTACAGATTAAATAAGATTAAAAGAAAATATTTTACAGTCCATTGTTTGAAGAATGAAATTTTATTTTGATATGATTCCACACCAAAGCAATAATGTTTTAGAATATATATCTATCTATTTATATATATAATTTGTAAATTTAAGTTAAGATTTCAATACCCAACCCTGAAAACAAGGAAATGAAAAAATAAAAGTTACGAAGATCTCAATTATTTAATAAATAATACACAATGATGCAAATCGATGGAAGATTAGAATGAGATTTTTTTAATCCTTCTCAATGTAGAACAAAGGCTTTGAATTGAATTACAATTAAGGATAAGGATCGGAAATGTTTTATAACCATTTACTATAATTTTGTATTCAATTCCATAGATATATATATACATCATATATACAGAGTTTTTTTAAATGAATGCGATTTTATTATTTAATAAACAATATTCCATATTAAACTGGTTAGCAAAAGATATACAAAGTGCATAGTGTTCAGAAGATCAATCTATTTCTTATATGAAAAAGTAGATTGTCACTTGGTCATGGGCGTGCCCACGGCTTGGCCACAAAGTTGGCCCCCCGTGGCCAAGTCAGAGCCAATTAAATTAAATTTATATAAATTAAATTTAAATTTAAAACTTCAAAGATGAAGCTTACGTGCAGCTCCAACCACCCATCCACCCATAGGACCGCGCCAAACACGTCCACGCCAACACGATCGTGCCAACAACAGTCACACACACTTGCCAAGAACTCACTCACACTATCATTCACACTCGCCAAGAACGCAGAAAACTGTAACAGTCACGATGTGCAGTAAATATATAAACATCTTTTCGACCGAAAGAATTTTTCGCCGAAAAGATATTTCGGTCGAACAATCTTTTCGGTCGGAATATATTTCGATTGAAAAGAGGTTACCAGATGAAAAAAAATTGTCCAGCTAAAATTGTACACAAAAATCGAGGGCATCATCACGGTACCGTTCGATTTGATGTTCAAAGGTTCAGTCGAAATATTAGTTCGGCCAAAAAATGTCTTTTGGAATTTTGGAGATCCGATTGTCACGAAAGTGTTACCCACCTTCATGAATTTACCCTGTAACAAAAAATAAGTAAAAAAGAATTAGACTCGAGAAATGTTTTAAAAGGTTCTATAGAAAGGGAAGTTGTGATAAAGAACAAGGGTCAACGGAGAAAGAACAACTTTAAAACGGGGGTATGGGCAAGAGCAAGATTAAAAATAAAATTAAATAGAAATTAAACCAAAAAAATGGAAAGAGAAGGCCTAATGATCGAGGCAATATATGACGGGTTTTCGTGATAGGTTGAGTTTGTAGCCATCTTTACAAATGAAATTATTGGGGTGTTCTTCAATTTCTAATGCTTCTCAAATGATACAAGAGGAATAGTAGGGCATTGTGACCAGAATTTTGGTTTGGTCAAAGCAAATTAGGTGATTAGATTTAAAGGATCGTTTAGCAATGTTGACTTGGTGATCCGATTGTGGGTTGTGTCAACTATATGTTCTTTGAGACGAGCTTTAAAATATCTGTCGGTTTGACCTATGTATGACTTGCCATAGTAGCACAGAATTTGGTAGACTTATGGGCCAAGCATCGGGTTATATTTGTCCTTAGCAGTTTTGAATAATTGCTTAAGGGTTTTACAAGGTTTGAAAAAGGTTTGATATTATTTTTGGCTAGAATTTTTGAAATATGATCAGTGGTACCCTAAGTATAAAGAAGAGAAGTATGAACTAGGGGTGGGGAAGAGGTAGGCAGATTTTTGGACTCGAAAATGTGATCTTATCTTTCCATTCTAAGTCCAAAAATTTGCCTACCTCTTCCCCACTTCTAACTCACACTTCTATTCCTTACATTCAAGGTACCACAATCATATTTGAAAATTTTGAAACCTTTTTCAAACCTTCTAAAACCCTTAAGCAATTGATCAAAACCGCTAAGGACAAATCTAACCCAATGTTTAGCCCAAGAGTCTACCAAATTTTGTGCTCCTATGTCAAGTCATACATAGGCCAAACCGACAAATATTTTAAAGCTTGTATCAAAGAACATATAATTGAAAGAACCCACAACTAGATCACCAAGTTAGCGATTGTCGAACACTCATTTAAATCTAATCATCTTATTTGCTTTGAACAAATCAAAGTTCTAGCCCCAATGCCCTATGATTCCTCCTATATCATTTGAGAAGCATTGGAAACTGAAAAACACCCCAATAATTTCAATCGTGAAGATGGCTACAAACTTAGACAATCGTGGAAGTCCATCATACATTGCCTCAATCATTAGGCCTTCTCTTTCCAAAAAAATAAAAAATTGGTTTAATTTCTATTTTATTTTATTTTTAATCTTGCTCTTACAGTTATTCTTTCTCTGTTGACGCCCTCTTCTTTATCTTCTTTATAATGGCTTCCCTTTCTATACAAACTTTTAATATATATCTTGATTCTAATTATTTCTTACATATTTTTTGTTATAATATTTTATTGTTTATTTTATTATTTAATCTGCCTGCCTTTTCCCCACAAATAGCCCACACTTCTCTTCTTTATATTTAGGGTACCACTAATCATATTTCAAAAATTCTAGCCAAAAAGAATATCAAAACCTTTTTCAAACCTTCTAAAACCCTTAAGCAATTGATCAAAACCGCTAAGTACAAATCTAACCCAATGTTTAGCCCAAGAGTCTACGAAATTTCGTGCTCCTATGGCAAGTCATACATAGGCCAAACCGACAAATATTTTAAAGCTTGTATCAAAGAACATATAGTTGACACAACCCACAACTAGATCACCAAGTTAGCTATTGTTGAACACTTCTTTGAATCTAATCATCTAATTTGCTTTAACCAAATCAAAGTTCTAGCCCCAATGCCCTATGATTCCTCCTATATCATTTGAGAAGCGTTGGAAATTGAAAAACACCCTAATAATTTCAATCGTGAAGATGGCTACAAACTTAGCCAGTCATGAAATCCCATCATACATTGCCTCGATCATTAAGCCTTCTCTTTCCAAAAAAAATTAAAAAAATAGTTTAATTTCTAGTTTATTTTATTTTTAATCTTGCTCTTACAGTTGTTCTTTCTCTGTTGACTCCCTCTTCTTTATCATGGCCTCCCTTTCTATACAACCTTTTAATACATATCTTGATTCTAATTATTTCTTGCATATTGTTTGTTATAGTATTTTATTGTTTATTTTATTATTTAATCTAATTATTATTTATTATACTTGTTCTTTCATTTTAGGAAAGGTTTCCCTATATTGTGAACCATTGTTTCTCTCTCACACGTTTATCAATGATTTGTGTTATTCCAACAGCGTAACTAACCCAAGCTTTCTCAATGGCTAACTTGTTTTTAGATCTTTCTTTTTCAATATCCTCTTCTTTTATCTTTTTTATCATGGCTTCCCTTTCTATACAACCTTTTAATACATATCTTGATTCTAATTATTTCTTGCATATTGTTTGTTATAGTATTTTATTGTTTATTTTATTATTTAATCTAATTATTATTTATTATACTTGTTCTTTCATTTTAGGAAAGGTTTCCCTATATTATGAACAATTGTTTCTCTCTCACAGGTTTATCAATGATTTGTGTTATTCCAACAACATAACTAACCCAAGCTTTCTCAATGGCTAACTTATTTTTAGATCTTTCTTTTTCAATATCCTCAACAGTTAACTCATTATTAATATCTCTCTTTTTAATTTTAATATTTCTTATTTTTATTTTTTTTCACAACGAGTTTTTTTTTTCACAACGACTATCTCCCAATTCTTACCCTATAAATCTACTCTCCAGCATACTCTCTTCGAAATATTGAGTTTTTATTGTCCCTGATGATGGGTAGAGTGTCCACTCGAAATATTGGACGTTTCAAAACTTCTTGCACAATTTATTTCCAGAACTTTTTACGACAATTGTGACAAACTGTGAAAACACACACTAAAATAATTGTGATGTTCATAATAACCTATTACTCATTAATTACCCATCCATTAAAAGCTAATATTAAAACATGACCCGATATCTAAATATTAATTATAACTATAATTTTTAGGGCCTTAACTTTGCTAGTAAGTGCACTATGCTCAAGTGAGTGATGACATTGCCTACTAGACCTACTGAGTTATATTATTTTATGTTTAAATATTTCTTATTCATGTAAATTTCAAAGTGTTTTAAAATGTTAATTTGTGTCTGTGTGAAGTACATCGATCCGCCCTTGCACCTTGATTTCAAAAAGTGGTATCCTTGTCCTTATCGCTATCTAAGTAGTTTATTATGTTTATCATTATTATTAATTATGTTTCGCAAATCACAAACAATATCAATTCATTAGATCAATCATAATCTAATATCTACCGACCACTAGAATGTAGTCCTAATGCACAAACCCTCTACATAGGCCAATGAAGCCCT
The DNA here is from genome assembly GCA_009831015.1 of Picea engelmannii. Lineage (NCBI taxonomy): Eukaryota > Viridiplantae > Streptophyta > Pinopsida > Pinales > Pinaceae > Picea > Picea engelmannii. The sequence goes on from ML800856.1 coordinate 75,885, forward strand.
AGAATGGCACTCAAACAACAACAGCCATTAGGGTTGCCAACACTAAACTCTAAGCACATGACAATAAAAGGAATCACATAATTTTTAAAAGAAACAAACACATGCACAAGGAAGACTCAAATTTGCACAACCAACACTTCTATTAAATTGCAGATTTATGTGTACATATGTGTTCACATATGTAATGTCTCAATGGGCTTCTACTATTGAATTAAGCACAATCCATGTTGGCTTTAGGATGGACCCAAGGTCCATGGAAAGCATCCAACACAAACGAATTTAATTCAATGTACCAACATATTCAACCTTCCAAGTGAAAGGAGGCCTCACCCGAGGCGTGTCTGATAGTCGCTAGATGATTTAAGGTGAAAAGTGTTGAAGATTTAGTGGGGGGTTGTATTCATTTACTTGTCCTTTAATCACATTCAGTTAAAATAAAAAATTGGCATTCATATCAATCACAATCACATATAGCTCATCCAAATATTCACATGGGCTCAACCTCGAGCCCATACAATATTAAAAATGCATTGGAAAATCCCTAGGGAGAACGTGCATTGTCAAATGAGAAATGGGCAATATAATGGTTGAGGGACACTTCAGAGGCAAAGTGGGCTCAGGTCACCTGAAGCCCCTCCACTCCAAAGCCCTACAAATCATCATATCAAGGGACTCGATTGACAAATGAGGGTAACTTTGAATGGCAAGAGGGTTGGCATCACTTGAAAGTACTACCCCTCCAAAGTATGGCCTCGAACCATGTGCAAATAGGCACTACCGCACCATAACAATATACCTACTGCCAAGACCATGCACTCCATGGGCCTTGGGTATATCATAAAGCCAACATGGATTATGCTTAATTCAATAGTAGATGCCCATTAAGACATTAAATGTGTGAACTCATAAATCTACAATTTAATAGAAGTGTTGGTTGTGCAAATTTGAGTCTCCCTGGTACATGTGCTTATTTCTTTTAAAAAGTATGTGCTTCATTTTATTGTCATGTGCTCCAAGTTTAATCTTGGCAATCCCAATGGTTGTTGTTTAAGTGTCATTCCAAGGCTTCATTGGTCTATGTAGAGGGTTTGTGCATTAGGACTACATTCTAGTGATCGACAGATATTAGACTATGATTGACCTAATGAATTGATATCGTTTGTGGTTTGCCAAACATAATTAATAATAATGATAAACACAATAAACTACTTAAATAGTGCTAAGGACACAGATTCCACTTTTTGAAATCAACGTGCAAGGGGGAATCAAGGTATTTCACACACACATTAACATTTTAAAACACTATGAAATTTATGTGAATAAGAAAAACTTTAAACATAAAATAATATAACTCACTAGGTCTAGTAGGCAATGTCATCACTCACTTGAGCATAGTGCACTTACTAACAAAGTTAAGGCCCTAGAAGTTATTGTTACAATTAATATTTAGATATTGGGTCATATTTTAATATTAGCTTGTAATGAAAGGATAATGAATGGGCAAGTGACATTCTTCTTTATCTTCCTTTTCTATCATTTTACTTAAATTTTTAACATTACCATTAATTGTTTTGGAGTGTTTGAAAGTGGTTCCAACCTCATTGAACTTTACGATTTTCAAGATTTTAGGATTGGAATGATTATAGCATTTCCACTGGATTGCACAATGATGAATTTGCATGGGATGAATTGTTATTGTTGGGATTTTATCATTATTATTTTTGTTTTTATAATTTTAGAAACGGGAACCCCTATTGCTAGGGACCACAATCGTCGATGTCCCCCTTGAATTTCCCTAAAATCTAGAGTGCTCCCACGTGTCCCCCATGTGCATTCCCTACTCCTACGCTCCTCCATCCCGGAAACTTAATGGAACTAATTATGTCTAACAAACCACTTACAACCTCTATTCACTAAATCAATCATAATCCAATTTCTACCAAACCACTAGAATGTAGTCCTAATATACAAACCTTTTGTAAACTACCCACAAGCAATAATATGCCTATCTCCTTCACATGAAACTCTGAGATTTTGCCCATAACTATAACAAAAATAGGCACTTCTAAACTAATACCACTTCATTTCATACCATAAATTAGAATGGTAAACAATCATAGAGATTTCCTTAACCACAAGAGCCCCATATCGTTAGCTAGTAGTGTTCAAATATGGTCAAAGCTCCTTGCATAGTCATAGTCAAAAGCATTCACTAGTGATGAAAAATAATAG
>ML800856.1:81816-153254 GCA_009831015.1 Picea engelmannii
AGGCATTCTTGATGTTTCAATCGACACGTGGAAGTAAATGACTAGGGTTTTATCGTTGAACTCTTCTTTCAAGTGGTTGGCTTTGTTGGAGATGGTTTAGACTTACATAGTGCTCTATGATGGCACGCAAGCAAGCAATTATGGGCATGTCCCCACCCACATAATATTTAGGGCTTCGAGATGAGCATGTCCCCACCAAAAGTTTTAGCATGAAAAGAGGAACGAGATCTGAAATAGGGTTTTTTTTTTCTTGTAAATAAGGTTCAAATTTTTTTATGCTTAAGATTGCCCCGGGAAATTTGGAGGTAGTGGTAAAACGTGTAATGCTGGCATCATATTCCTTGTATACATGTAAGTGGATCAAAGTCCGTCTTCTTGTCATCCCTAAGACAAAACATTAACCATTGTGTTTCACTATGACCATTTAAGTATGTTGTGTTGTAGTTCAATGGTAAATCAATGAGAGTTTTCCACTATTTGCCCAAGGTCTATTCTTAGCATAGAATGTTATTTCATCTACTTAGGAGTCCTAGAAGCGACATGTCCCAAGAGTGATAATTTCATTAACTCCAATCTCGAACCTTGCCCTGGTAGATACAAATAGATTCTAGTAGTGGGTTAGGGTTTAGAGAGAAATAAGTCCTCAACCCCAACCAAAACATAAGGGGTGTTGTGGGAGAAAATAATGTTCTGGGAAATTTTTCTATGAAAAGTGTAAGTGGATAATGTAAAAGCGTAAGAGATGCATATATCCATTGTAACACCAACTCTATCAAACATTGGGAGGGATGAAATCATCAAAGTGTAAACCTTTTTTACAGTGCAAAAACTTAAGAAAAGGTTTGCAGTTGGAAGATTTGATTCCTCTCGAGGCTCGATAGATTCAAGGTTGAGATGAATCTAGGTTAGTTGGTAATAATAATTCGATCTTATATATTTATTGTTATTATTATTTTCAAGTAATATTTATGGCAACATATGCCACATCGGGGTTACAAACAGAGATGACATGTCTCCTCTACACCGTATTGTAGAATGTTCATGTAGGCATAAAAATTAAATTGTGCATTGATTAAATTGGAAAAACAAATTTGAATAAGACTATTGTAAGGCCTTTCACGACACCCATTGAGCACGCATGCTCCTTGGGCGAACTTGAAGATGAGTCAAACAGAGAACACAAGGGGCATGAGATCGATTGGTGAATGAAGTCATATAGACGCGGGCAGGAGCACCTTGGGTGCACAATGGTGACGTGTGGACCCAAGGGGGCACGCACCTCACTTGCCTTGTGATGGATGATGAGGAATTGGGTTGTGTTTAGGCAAGGACGGGGCAACTTGGGTGTGCACCCAAGGAGTGTACATGCCTGCCCTTGACAGCATGGGCGCATTGGAGAGGTTGGATGACCCCATCAACACACCCACGAAGAGTCATGTCGGCCAGTTCAAGGCAACACACAAGGCAAGGACACACCAAGAGGTTGGGGTGTGTCGACATAGAGAGTGCACCCAAGGATGGGGCGTGTCGGTCCGAAAGAACATGTAGGTTCAAAGCACACAAGTTCATGGGCATGTCAGTCCATGAAGGGGCATGTCGGTTCATTTGGGCGCACCGGTCCGCGAAGGGGTGCGACAATTCACGATGGTGACGTTTGGGGTCCATATAAGAACACAACGCACACAACCAAGAAGGCAAGTGAAAAAGGCACAGAGAATAAGTTAAGCAACTGAGGCAGAGTTGCGAAGACATGGAGGACAAGTAGCCAAGAGTGGGATGCACAAGAGGAGTTTTGGGAAGTCTTGTCGCATGTTTGGGTGAGGCATGCTATGAGGAAGAACCAAAAGTTTTTGTTATCTTGATGAAGTCTTATGACAGAGAAGAGATAGTGATTCTATGGTGGGCGCACGTCCGAGGCACACCGTAGAGTTTGTGAAAGTTGTTACGATAGACGAGTCTTGGTGGGACAAATATGTGTATGAGTGCCTTAGTGAGGTGAGGTGAGTCATGCGGCTCTGTCTAAGTTGTAAATTGAGCTAGTAGTGCTCATATTGTAACAGTTTCACAATAATAGACTTAGTCAGGTGTTAGACACATCTTGTGTTGCCACTATATCTGTGTGTCTCTTGTTTGTTTCACATGTTCATGGGTGTATGCTTAAATGACTAAGTGTTAAGTTGTTAACAAAATTGTCTAAGTATATAAGTGAGTTGCACAGAGTAGGAGTGTGACTCACTCATACCCTAGAACATAGTATGGGTATGCTCTCACTGAAGAGGTGTAGTCCGGAAGAAGTATCCTTGGTGTTTCCAAGCATCCAAGTGTGAACTGTTGCAGTGTCGTGCGCCCTCAAGAGGTGTAGGATCACAAGATTTGGGCAGGCACCCTATGAGGTCGTGACAGGTAGTATCTGTTAGCACTTCGTAAATCTATTTGGCTGATGAATAGACGACGAAGATAACTTTTTCAACCAACTTTGAGACCTGAAACTAGCCTTTCGGATCTGGAGAGGGCTCTCTCAGGAATGGCGTGGTCTCCGTGCAGGATATGGATTTGCAAACAATGGCTAGATTTAACACCGATGATAAAATGTTTATGGTTATATTGGTGCAGAAAAGTAAAACTCGAGCTATGGGGTCGGTCTGAGGAAGAGACAGAACAAATGACTCAGTGATTGGATTCGAGAGGGAAAGGCTAAGCGAGCAACAACCTTCAGTGTAAACCGTAAAGTGTGGCGGGAGAAAAACACAAGAAGTAACTCAAGAGCGTCGTTGTGGACGAATTCAGAGTTAGCTTGAGAGGAAAACGTTTTGTCTAAGTGGCGCGGATAAGGGGCGTAGTACAGCGAATCTATAGGTTCAAAAATTCGTTCTGAAATAGACGATATGAGATATGAAGTAAGAGATAACATGAAACACATACGCAGAGAAAGAGACACAATATCTCCAGCTATCACAACTAGAATCTTTTTGTCAAATCATAGGACCTTTGCATTAAATTTCAATCAAAACTTAGACTACATACAATAGCATTTGTTTCTCAAAATTTCCAACCAACCTAGCTTACATCGAAAAGATGAACTATATAAGCGAGGGTGTCGCTTGGGCTACCTCGCTTTCTAACTATTAAACCTAGACTAGGAAAAACCACGCCACATGCGGCAGAAACTCTTCACATGGCACAATCTAAAAATAGACAACTATCATGTATGTCTACTAACAACTGCCTTCTAGTTCGCCAAGAGGTCTGATCGTCAGTCAGGATCCGACATAGGAAAAACGTGTCGATGTATCTCTTGATCGGGCATCCCAGCGAACAGGTGTTTGTCCAAAACTTGTTGTCTGCAATGTTGGTTTCGCCTTCCGTTATGCGCCTATTAGCTGGAAATTTGTGCGCAACAAACAATTGTTCGATTCTCATGACCGTTATCAAAATGGTGAGATGCTTAAGAGGATGTGTATCACTCAAAATTGTTGTGAAGAAGAATGTTGTTTGTTAAGCTTTCTCTCCTTATGCGTTAGCAAGAGCCACACAGACTCTCTGTTCGGCTGCCCCGCACTCTCCGGGATGCTCTGTGTGCTTTTCCTCTGCCAGCCTTTATGCCTCTCGCAGCTGGACAATAACGTTCTGAGCCTCTTTAAGCTGCCTTTTTAGCCACACCATGTTCCCTCCGCAACTCTGTGCAGCTGATGCCTCCGCGGTTTTTGTCGCTAGTTATCGTTTTAATTCCATGTTCTCCTGATAAAGCTCAGCAATAGCCAGCTTTGCTTGTTTTAGCTACTGATATGGTGTTTCCTCATTTGTTCTCGTGGCTTCTGCATTCCTTGTTCTGATCCTGCAATCTCGGCTCGATTTCTCGGCAAGCTCTAGCCGGGTAACGCGCCTGAGTCGTCCTTCAACTTCTGGTCCAATGCGCGGTCCTTCTGTAATTTGAACCTTCGTGATCTCTTCGTTCTTTCTTGGCCTTTCCCTCCTTTGAGGTAGTTGTTGTTTGGAGGAGGAAGCTCCTGTCATCTCCCTCTTCTGTATGAATTTCTCTATTTCAAATGTCCCACGTCTTAAATTGGTCTCTTCTATAGGTGAAAGAATGGTTTCTTCTACGTCTTTGGGAATAGTCCCTGTAGGCGTGAAAGAATCCCAATCTCTTAGAGGTTCAGACCTCGCAGTTCTGCCGCTCCTTGCGCCCTTTCCTGTACTTTGATAAACCGCCATGGCACGACCAAGGTGTACTCTGCGCGCAACGTTTGAACAAACGTATCGGGGAGCAGTTCTGAAACAATTGGATTGGCGAAGGGAAACTTCGGAAAAACAACTTAAACCAGGTTCTATGACTGGAGAGCACGTCGAGCATCTGAGATTTATAGTGAATCGGCCAAGAGAGGAAAACATGTTGGAAATCAATGAATTTATGGCGACGAGATGTTTCAAGTCGACCTTCAGGTTTCTCATGGAAAATCCTGGCGTGTGGAGTGCAGGTGATACGGCTTGATGTGCATGTATAATACGAACGTTGCAATTCTTCATTCCTTCGGCCCTCATGATGAACTGATAATGACTGTGGCACTTGTCGACGCGATGCAACCTTATATTAACCATTTGACTGAATAGGGGTACGTAGAACTAGATTTTCAACGAGCTTCGACCTTTTGGGAAAAGACATGTCCGTACCACATATACAGTTTCTGACTCTGACACCCTTCCCCATTTCCAAGGGCCAACTGATCATTTGTTGACTTCACCTTCACGGTGTTACGTACCTGATTTCACATGTTTGGGCGCATGGATCATGATTTGACTCAAAATCAACTCTAAATGGAAAGAAAAGTGGCGGCGCTAACAGTATCAAAGCACATTTGGCTCTTCACCACTATTGCAGTCAAGACAGTGGTGATAAGGCACAACACGAAGATAGTTTGGGCACATACTTTGGTTGGTGTATGGTTTGTGGCGAAAGTAATTGTTGAGTTATGGATGGAGTTGTGACTTAGGAGAAGTTTTGTGTGCAGACCCTGAGTAGACCACAAGTCGAGCTTGTGGGGTGAACCGAGCACTTTGGAAAGGCGAATGATCACAGGACTCATTGCAATACTTGTCACAGATTTGATTGTAGAGTTGAATGCAAATTTTTGGAGAAGTCTTTGAGGTGAATTCTTAGGTGCCTTGGACGAACCTCTTGCAAGTAGAGTGAATATACTTGGAGGACCATCCATGGCTAGGTCGCATGCAGATGGAAATGACACCGAGAGGGAGCCCAAGACATGAATAATGAAGGATCGACTTGTTATCTTGGAGAAGATTGTTAAGAAGATGATAGACGCAATGCATCAACATGGTGAGAAGGTTGAACAAATGGAGACTAAGATAGACATGATGAGGCATGGGTTTAATGAAGTCGTATGAGAGTGTTAGGAGACCGTGAACATGATCACCGACATCTTGACCAATGATATTCAAGATATACTCAAAGCAGCGAAAGAAGCACTAGCCTCAATCACATAGAAGTTGAAGCACCAAGATAACACCATCGCGTTGTTGAAACGAGCTTTGGCCAATGGATAGAGCTCCATTATCATGTCAATGAGGATCAAGATAAAGAAACTTGAGGCATATGATGTTAATCACAATGCTAAGTTGTTTGGAAAATTCTATTAGGACATTGAGCAATACTCAGAGCAGTTGAATAGAAGTTCGGACGAAGCTAAGGTGAATGATGTTTTGATGTTCTTGATAGGGACTACTAAGGTCTATTGGAGGAACCGAATGGAAGACTTGGAAGCGAGGAGAACCATAGAGAAGATAGAAAATAGGGCAGAGATGAAGGCAGCCTTGAAGGCATAGTTTGGTCCAGAAAACCAAGCATGGATCGTAAGAAATTTGTTGTTGGCTCTCAGGCACACTAGTAAGATCCAAGCCTAAATCAAGGAGTTTGTAGGGCTCATGTTGGAGATCAAAGATATGTTGGAGGAAGACAAGATTTTCCACTTCATGAATGGTCTACAACCATGGGCGTAAAGTTAATTGTGACGCCAGGATGTACAAACTCTTGCGACAACCATCACCACAAAGGACAAATTGTTGTACTTTAGGGGTGAACCCAAGGCATGTCCTAGGAGCCAAGAAGATGCCCAGAGTGAGAAGCAACAACAAGGGAAGGTGAATAAGAAAGACAAATGAAATACAAAGACATCTAAAGGTAGTGAGGATAATGCCAAGCAAACAGATGCATCGAAAGAGAATAAGTTAATTTCATGTTGGATTTGCACCAAGGAACATTGTGTGAAGAATTGTCCCTTGAAACAAAAGTTGAATGCTTTGGAGAAAGTGGACAACCCATCTATTGTGGTCTTGAACGTTGTCATGGAAATCCACAGAGAGCCAATAACAAGATGAGACAAGAATTTTCTATGTGCAAGTCGAACTCAACATGAAGTCAGTAACAACTAAGGTGGACAGTGGGGTGACTCGTAACTTCTTGAGAGAGGATATGGTGCAAAGACTTGGGTCGCAGCCTGAGCCAATGAAAACAATCTTCAAAGCAATCAACTTAGGTGTAGAGAGGGTTGTTGTGGTGGCCAAGGAAATCTCGCTGAAACTTGGGTACTAGTGCAGAAGGGAAAGTGTCACCATTTTTCCTATGGATGATTTTGAAGTTGTGTTGGGACAAGAGTTCATGAGGAAGGAAAAGGAAGCACATATCCCTCGTATGAATAGGATAGACTCGATGTTTAGTTCCTACCATGAGGAGGAAGGAAGGGGGTATGTGGATGACCTCCTTACAGTTGGTTGTTGCAGATAGCCTTGTGGGGGTGAACTTGGACGATGTGGGATGATGGTTGGATAGCCCAATGCAAAAAATGAAAGGAGACTTGTGTCGATGGAACAGAGGCTTACAGGTGTTGAAGACATAGTTGGAGATCTAGCTAAGGAAATGGTTGGCTTGGATGATTTTTGTTTGAAGTATAAAGCATCACAACAAATATTGGAGGAAGTCTCACAGAGTTGAGGGTGTCGAAGCATTTCCTTGAACAAGAGAAAAGACCATCCTTGGACCAATAGGACGAGAAGGAGGCGCAACAACCTTGGTGGAGGAGACCCAAGGAAGAGGCAGATTCCTCCTCCAATGAAATTGGACAAAGTGAATGGTCGTATGACCCTGAGTTAGAATGACTCGTTGAGGAGTGCAAATGCATAATCAATTCAAGTGTTTTGTTGCTTATGTATATAAAGAAAAAGTGTGGTGACTCTTTGTCGATCGCATCGAGACAAATTGGAGATGTGAGAGATGGCCCAACTAGCCATCCTCCCTCACCTTCAAACTAGATATCAACACTTTGGCTCATTGTCTAGATGCGGGGAAGTGAGGCCTTTGGGGTGCCTTGGTGAAGTCTGTTGGGAACACAAGATGGATGACTTGACATATTGGAGATGAAGAGTTGCAAATGTGGCAAGTTTGCAGACATAAAATGGTGTTTGAGTGTGAAGATGTGAGTTCCTGAGGTAGAGGCACAATGATTAGACTAGCTATCCAATGAACCAAAATCACAAGGGGATCCAATGCATGGAAGCATGAGAAAACAAACAAAAGTATGGAGAAAACAGTAAGTCAGTGAGACACAACACTTCATAAACTCTTGAAACTTCCTAAGGGAAGTTTTCCTTAACGATAGTAGTTGTGGAGACAACAGTTGTTGAGTAGTGATGAGATCCAGAGATGCCATAGAGATCGACAGATGTTGTCGAGGACGACGACAACTTGGAGTGGGGGAGGATGTAGGGTCTTTCATGACACCTACCGAGCATGCACGCTCCTTAGGTGGACTCAAAGACAAATCTGGTAGAGAACACAAGGGGCAAGTGATAAGTTGGGCGAATGAAGTCATAATAGGCATGGGAAGGAGCACCTTGGGTGCACGATGGTGACATGTAGACCCAATGGGTCACATACCTCACTTTCCTTGCGACGAATGATAAGGACTTGGGTTGTGTTTAGGCAAGGATATGGCGACTTGGGTGTGTGCCCAAGTAGTGGACATGTCTACCCTTGGTAGCATGGGCTCGTTGGAGAGGTTGGATGACCCCATCAACACACCCACAAAGAGTTACGTCAGTCAGTTCAAGGAAACACACAATGCAAGGATGCACTAAAAGGTTTGGGCACATTGGCATGGAGAGCATGCCCAAGGATGGGGTGCACCAGTCCAAAAGAACACGTAGGTTCAGTAAGCGCATAGTTTCATGGGCGCGCTGGCCCACGAAGGGGTGTGTCGGTTCGTTTGGGGGTGTCAGTCCATAAAGAGGCGCGACACCCCAAAGGATGCGATGATTCACGATGGTGACATTTGGAGTCCATATAAGAACACAAGATGCACAACCAAGAAAGCAAGTGAAAAAGGCATAGAGAACAAGTCAAGTGAGTAATTTTGAGTTGCGAAGACATGGAAGACAAGTAGCCAAGAGTGGAACACACAAGTGAAGTTCGGGGAATTCTTATCACGGGTTTGGGTGGGGCATGCTATGAGGCAGAACCTAAATTCTATGTTATCGTGGTGAATTACTGCGACATATAAAAGATAGTGAGTTTCTGGTGGGTGCACGTATGGGGCACACCACAAAGTTTGCAAAATTTGTTGTGATGGATGAGTCTTGGTGGATTTGTGTATGAGTGTCTTGGTGAGGTGAGGCAAGTTGTGCAACTCTGCCCAAGTTGTAAACTGATCTAGTAGTGCTCATATTGTAACGGTTTCATAATAATAAGACTTAGTCGGGTGTTATGCACATCTTGTGTCTCCCACACTATATCCGTGTGTCTCTTTTTTGTTTCGCATGTTCATAAATGTGTGCTTAAATGACTAAGTGTTAATGTGTTAACAAAATTGTCTAAGTATACAAGTGAGTTGCACAGAGTAGGACTGTGACTCTCCTATAGCCTAGAACAAAGTATGGGTATGCTCTAGGTGAAGAGAAGTAGTTCATAGGAAGTATCCTTGGTGTTTCCAAGCAACCAAATGAGAACCATTTAGGCAGGCACCTTGTGGGATCATGACAACTACAAATTTAAAATTAGTCAAAAATACTGACAAAATTGTGTTAATCCCAAATTTATTAAGTAACAAGAAGATTAGGGATCATCCCATAACCAATTGGTAAATTTTTCTCTTTTTACTTATTGCACTATGTTTTGTTGTCGAGACAAAGCATTGTTATTATTTAACGATGCAGAATTATAGGTTTTATACTTATCAAGTTTAAGTACTTTCATATGTAGTGTTTATTCAATTATAAAAAAAAAAAACCTTTGATATTGTATGGTTCGAAAAACATCTATGTCATTGTATATGGGGGAGGTGCAAAGTCCAAACCTCTTTTCCTCCATATCACACTACATATTTGTATTGTGATAATGAAGAGTGAAAGTTCATCGTTGCCCATTGATGGTGAATAAAAAAATCACATGAAAAAAAATAATAATGAGAAAGAGAATGTAGGGCCCAACTTTTAGAGCTAACCCTACTTAACAATTGTTAATATAAAACCACTACAATTTTTAATATAAAACCACTACAATTGTTAATATAAAACCATTACTATATATGTGTGTCTCTTTGTTGGTTTTTAACTGCTCTCTTTTACTGTTTGAGTTATTGACCCAGGGTTCATGTCTTTCGAGTTTCCAACAAAGCCTCTAAAACTATCGTCCCTCCTGGTAAACCAGAAGGCAACACAGTACACATAATGCATTGCACAGTCTCACCCGAGATAGCTTTAAATGGGTGGTTGTAAGACTTGGGTGTTTACAGCTTAGGATTGAGTATGAGATAGGGGTTTATTAACCAGAGCCATGTGCTATGAACTGAGAATGTAATCTGCTTATTCCTCACGGGTGCACGTTTCCATTTCATAGTTTAATTCCCGAATAGCATAATTGTATTCCATAACAATACATTAACTCATTTATTAAGTATAACAATGAACTGTTGAAAGAAAGAAAACAGATGCATGCATTTATCACATTACACAGATATTACCGTGGTTCACCCCCTCCTGGGCTACGTCCACAAAGTTTGGCTCTTGGCTCTTTTATTATAGTAGTTCTGCATCTCGAGCGTCGGGCGCTTACAATTCCCTTTGATGGGTAAGATCTGTACGAGGCGAACTAGATCGCATCAGGCTCCACAGCCTGCGGTCTGATCCTCAAATCTCCCTTCTCTCCTCTATTCTTAGCTCACCATCTTACAAAATTGGTCTGTGACCATATTACACAACACATCAATTCATATTTAGCTATGGTAGATCAGTACAAAAACTGAACTAATACAAAAGCGAATCAACCTCTCTATGATACCTGTGTATCTCTATTTATATATATCATGCTCTTTAGCCGTTTACAATGTATTACCAAAACCCTAACCCTACCGATGTTAGGTCTTCCTCCCATGCACGTGTGTTGTTCTTCCTCCAGCTGTCATTTTCCTTGTGCACGCTTTATTGCATGCACGTGTGTTGTGTTACCTTCGAGCTGTTACTTCCATTTCTGCACACTTTATTTCTCATGATCCTCCTTCTTTCCACTTCGGCCTGGTGCCAACAGGCCCCCAACATTGACATGTGACTCGTCCCGAGTCACCTAATCTTTCTGAGCTTCTTCGATCTCCTTGGTGATTGTCTGAAACTTTTCCTTGAGCTCTGCTGCTTTTGTCAGTGCCTGTGCGGTCTTCTCCTTGATGGTGTCTACTACCTGAACTTCCACTTCGTCGCTTAGAAATCCTACACATTCGGTCTAGGTCTATGTTATCTGTGTTTTAGCTCCTTCAGCCTGTGTGAGTATTTTTGCTACTCGTTCTTGTAGTGGCTCTATTTGAGCCTGACGCTCATGTTTCTATGTTTGTGTCGTGATAAGTTCTGCCTGCATATTCTTTATCTCATGCTTCCCTTTGACTCGTTCTGGGATTGGTATGGTCTTCCTCTTCCTTGTCCCAGCGTTGGACCTGTCGATCCTCCTCCAACCTTGTCCAAAGTTGTGTTGCTTTATCGAGCAATTCGGTTGTTGTGTTAACCTATTGTTCCATCTCCTGCAGTTGTGTTATTGCTTCCTGCTTCCTTTTCTCCTTTACTACCAGTGGAGTGGTTGGTGTGAGATTTTCACTGAGATTCTCGATCTCCTTCTGATATTGATCAATTGCCTGTGAAATCTAGTCAAACTTTCCTGCTGCTGGGAGTTCATTTCCTTGCGTGGTGCTTGAGAGTTTTTCAAAATCTCCTCCCACTCTTCGTTGTAGCTCATTTCAACATTCTTTTTCCTCTCGAGTTTCGAGCTTGGCCTGCTCACAGACTTTTTCTGGCGCCTTGCGCTTCTTTGTTGTTTGTTGTAGCTCGACTAAGTTTTTATGTGCACGAGACTATACCTCATGGTCGACACTAACCTGCAATTTGTGTAGTGCCCTTGATGGAATCCATGTCAAGACCAATTGGATGTGGTCCAAGTCTTTTAGGGGTGTCTACCCCACGATTTCATCCATGCGCAACATGTTAGGTTTGATGTAAATCATTGTGTTTGCGTGTGGAATGGGGTGGACTGGGTCTTGTTCTTCTACCTCCACACTTTCTTTGGCCTGTATTGTCGGTGGCTCTATGCCTCTGCTACTGCTTGTTGTATGTGCTTCCCCGAATTTCTTGAGGAACTGTCCCATTTCTGCCAACTCGTTTTGCAGTTTATCCCTGTGATGCGTTGCATGATCGAAATATTCCGCTAAGTGATCCTGGACCATTCTGGCGATCATTTCCCCGTCATCCTCTGTGATCATATAGTCTGGCGATGCTCGTTGTGCCTTTGATTTCTTGTGCGCACCTCCTTCCTGCGCGGCTGGTCTCTTATTTCCCCCTGGTTCCTGTGTAATGGGGTTTGGGGCAGTCTCCCTTGCTCCCTTAGCTTGTTTCGATTGTCCGTTGGTCGGATATGTAGTCTCTTTCTGCCCCTTCTGGGTCCCTATCTGCTTTGACCCTTTGTCTACCTGAGTCGACTTGTTTTGGCTCATCCTTGGTTTCTTGGGCACTGGGACTTCCGGAAGTTGTGTTTCCACCTGCGCTGCCTCTCCTTCTATTGTTATTTTCAGTAATTCCCAGGTAATGGTTTGGATCCTCCATTCATCAGGTCATTCGTTGATGACCATGTCTATATCACCTTTTGTGATGCAGTAGCGGATCGGTAGCCACTGTCTATCTGGATCCTGCCTTGGTTGTATCCACATTGTCTGTCTTGTGGCTCGGAAATTGACGATGTCCGCATATCGCGCGACAACCTCTGGTGTTGTTCTCCATGATCAGTTGATGGCTTCCTATATGTATCGTAGGTATGCTTCAAATATGATTCCATTCTCCCTCTTATGCCTGACATGTGGCCCAGATCTCAGTAATAGGTATCTCGCTACCGCTGGTTGCGGTCTAGTGCAAAAAATTACATACTCTGGTTCCCGCCATCCCATGAAGGCTATTAGGGTTATCAGCCATGAGTAATGGAATTATGTGCCTAGGTCCTATGCATCCTTGTAGTCCACCTAAAATAAATTCAATAGATATGGTGCCCAGCTCATAAAGGTGCCTTCTGCGCACTGAGTTGCAACTGCAATTACTCTTGCTAGTACTTCCTCTTCGCGGCATTTTTTGAGAAATTTGCAAGCTAAGATATTTTCACCCAGTTGTGTAGCTACATTGTTGATTTGTTTGATTATGATGCCCCTTGTTCCTCTGGCGGTGCCATATTTTTTCTTCATCTCTTCTGCCAACGCTTCCTCCTTGGATTTTTCATCCAGAATCAACGCAGGATCCATACCCTGAATGGGTAGTCCTGTTATCTGCGTGATAAACTCAACAGTTATGGGGATGGGTTTATCCATCCATATATCCCCTCCATGCGTGACTGCTAATAGCTACTTGGCGCATGTTGTCACGTACTGGCCTCTGCCAAAATGTGGTAGCTTCGACAAACCTTAGATTCATGTTTTTTCCAGCCCAACTGCCCTCTAGTGTGGCTAGCTGATCGTTTCTCCAAGTTGGTTTACGGTTATGATCTGCATAAAGACCCTCTATGCAAGTTCTGGGAACTTGGTTTCGTTCGATACATCATGGTTGGAATACTTGAGCTTCTCAACCTAACCCAGTAGTTTCGATTCTACCTGTACTCCATCTGGTATGCATCATAGCACAATTTTTGTTGCAGGTTTCTTGCGAGGTGAGCTCAGTATCTAAACTATGTCTTCCTGTTGTGGTGGCTGGTTAGAAGTTCCAACAAATTTTGATTGTTCCCCCATCAACCATTCTATCCAAGTCGAGGTAGTTCCAACGGTCTCCTCTGTTGGTTAACCTAGGTTGGGTGCTTGCGACTCGTCTGTTTCCACTGTTGCTCCCAGATTCTGTGTCGTTTCGTTAACTTCCACAGCTGCTTGAGTGCTTTCTGGTTGCACTTCCCATTGGGTTTTCGTTTCTTCATTCTAAGGCTCCTGCGTCGTTGCTGACGTATCCTCTTTCATGTTCCTTAATCGTGGTTGTTGAATCTCTTCCAATATCAGTGTGGGGTTTACTGGTATTGCCTCTAGGATGGGATCTTGTCGATATCGACGATCTCCGGCTGCTACTACTCGTTTTCCTCCAACGGTCCTCATGATCTAGTTTGAACCCTGGTTGGTCTTATTATCTGGCCTGGTTCTGCTGGCTTCGACGGTGCCATAGTAGTGATTGTCAAACATTTGTTGAGTTTGGATGGATATGGTGAGCTCTATGGTCTCACTCTATTCGTTCTAGCTGCTATTTCTCTCTCTCTGTTCTCCTTTCACAAATAGATCAGTTGCTCCCGTGCTCGCGTGTTGTATGGGCTTGTCATGAAGCTTGTCGAGGACTCTTCTTCCATGATGTGATTAATGCACCATAACTATGGGTTCAATGCATTTGTGGTGGTTTCGTACTTTCCATTACACTTGCTTTGCCATCTCTAGTTGGCGCATTTAATGTGATGTTCCCTTAGTCCTTGTCATGTTTTAATTCCTCTTAGTGTTGTCCTGTCATTCTGCTTTTGTCGACTTTCCGTTTCCCACTCATTTTTATTTTGTATGTAATTGTTGTCCTTGCCTTTGTTGAATTTATGTTTCGAACGTCATGTGGCCTTTCTCTCTCTGGCGTGTTGTGCGCTTTTTAGTCTTGTTTCCTTTTTGTTCACTTTTTTATTTTAAAAATTTTTCTTCGTTTTTTTTTTTACTACGCGGTGGGTGGTCGACCGTCCTTGTACAACTTCAATCAGCTCCCATTGATCATTCCTCTGAGGTCTGCGCCTGCTAAATATATTAACTGTGCAGCTCCTCCGTCTGTGACATATTTTACCTTGTATGGTCCTAGCCAATGCATTCTAAACTTCCCCGGGTGCTGAAACAATTTTTTGTCATAGAGAAATACTAGATCTCCTTCCCTGAATGTCTTATTCATGATGTGTCGATCGTACCAAGCTTTGTCTCTGGATTTCTGTACTTGTTGATGGATGTCACACACCCACTACGAAAAAATAATTTTTTTTCCCTTTTTCCGAGGAACAGAATCCCCGAATTCCTACGGGGCCTAGCGCAAGCTAGCTCTTCCCTTATCCTCCTCCATGTGATCGTTGGTTATGACCACAGGCCTTACCAAACGACACTTCTGGCTGTCGTGTTTCGGGATTCCTTT
Source organism: Picea engelmannii (assembly GCA_009831015.1). Lineage (NCBI taxonomy): Eukaryota > Viridiplantae > Streptophyta > Pinopsida > Pinales > Pinaceae > Picea > Picea engelmannii. Next base: position 96,520 of record ML800856.1, read on the forward strand.
ATGTGAGCTCTCTCCGGCTCCCTGTCCTTTGAAATGCCGAAACTCGAAATGGGGTTAATGAGCTCTTTGGCTCCCCTTTTCTTCCCTACTCCATGCGACCACCTTCGTGACCACGCGCTAACGCCAAATAGCGCTATCGGAGCTCGTCGCATTTCGCGACCTCGGGACTTTGATGTATGAACCATTCCTAACTCTCCAACTCCCGAACTCCGAAAGGGGCTTAACGAGCCCTCAACTCCTCTCGTGTCCTTTCTCTGTGTGACCACCACTTGTAACCACCGGCTAAGCCCGAAGGTGCATCGCGTTTCGTGGATCAATGATTTGAAGAAGTCGACCCCTTGTTCTTCAAACTCCCGAGTTCCAAACCTGTGACAAGGGCTTAGCTCAAGCTAGTTCCTCCCTTTACTTTTTCCATATAACCTCTGGCTATGTATTGGGGATAGACCTTCCGAACGCATCGGGATTTCACATATCGGGAATTCTCGATGTGAATCACCTCTATTCTCCCCACTCCCGATTCCTGAAATTCCGATGCTTCGGATCTGACGGCTCAGACCCTTCCTCAATCAACGGTCCTGATTGTCTCGGGATCCTGTGGATCGGGATTTCTGGGTAGTCATTTCCTCCACACTCCTCCCGACTCCCGAATATCCGATGACCCATCTACGGACCAGATTTTCAACTTGATCAATGGCCCGGATCAAATACCGACATTCTACCTTTTAGGATTTTGGTGGGGTCTTCACTCTCATTTCCCCGGTGACCAAAACCATGGTGGCTCCTAGATTTCTGCCACGTGTCCTCCACAATGGACGGTTATGATTCAACCAACTTCCAACTCATCAGGGATTTGATACCCAAGGTAGAACCTTGTTCTCCCAACTCGCGATCCCCGATTTCGCAAAAAGAACCAATAGTTCAGATCTAACTTAGATCGACGACCCTGGTTCCATCGCTACATGTAAAGACTAAGGGAGTTGAGGCGTTAACATCTATGCTTCTCCTCTAGATCTACGGGTCTTGAGGGGCCTGGGATACTCGCTAAACAGATCTTGTCCGTTCGTCTAGCAAACGAGAGGGCTCGCCCTTTTGCTAATTGGATTCGCTATCCCTTCTAAACTTAGGTGACAAGATTTAAATTCTCGAGACTTCAATTTCCCATGACTCCGAAACTTTCGAGAGATAACTCCTTTTGGCACCGGGTTTCCAGACCCAGATCACATGATCCTTTAGAGGGTTCTTGGGTAATTATCCCTAGGCTTGGTGACCTGAATGAAGTGCCTTCCTAATTTGCTGAGCTATGAACTCTGGAATAGAGGTAGAGTAAACTCGTGGGTTTACTGTAACAATAGACATTTTAAGGAACTCACTCCGACTCTGGAATGTGAGGAAACTCCCCAGGGAAGGTGCCTTCGGGAAATTAAACCAGAACATAACGTGAAAACAAGTAGATGGAACAACTCTCAAGGGAACATAATCTTATTCTGAAGTTATTCATTCTATACATAAACCGATTATGGACATATGAGTATAAACATGCACTCATTATTTCCAATCAAAACACAAGGCAATCACTTCTATTCAGAAACCATTTATGAGCGTATAAACATGAGCAAGCATCCATGATATTCAATTCAAGATACAAGACATAAAACACTTATCAGAAACACCAGGTGTGATGCGACTACTGAGAGGGGTGCTCATTTCCACCCAACCATAGACTCAGTCACTCCCAACGGATTTATCACTGGCCACCCCCGAGCTTAGGCCACGATGCTTTGAGATTAAATCTCTTACTTCCAACTCAACGGAAGTTAGGGACGAAGGTTACTCTCCTTTTCCCAATACAAGAATAGATGAGGACGAAGGTAACTCTCCTTCTCCTGGCTCAGTCTCTATTCCCCGTGATCAGAACTTAATGTTTCACCTTTCAATCCTTCCTCGGACCTGAGAGTTTCTGCTCTCGTCCCTGCACTCTTCGTCCGACTGCTCCCTTTGTTCACCATGCTTCCTTTCTTGCCTTCCTCGACAAGGTTGTGTGTGGCTCGAATCCCCCCATCTATGGTCAGGTCCAGAAGCCATCTGATGGGCATTCTGCCCCATCCCTCATTAACTCTTGAGGAGGCCCTTCCCCCCTACCAACCTTATGAAAATTCAATTATGGGCAGAGGGTTGTTCTGATCTCGAGCAACATTAACTCCAGTATGATATTGGTTCGGTGGAGGTTATCGCAACCATTACGGGTTCCCTCCACCACCTTTTTCATTAGCAATCGTGGCCTTTATTTCTTAGCACATCCCCTCTCTCAGCAGTCACACAACATGTTTCCATTATCCAACAAAATAATAGGATTTACATTCATGGGCCTTTATACAAAGGTCCACCAAGTTAAACATTCACAATTTGAGTTTGCCATAGTTCCTAGTCAATAAAGTTATATTTACAGACTGGGGGAAACAGGGTGTTACAATTCCCTCCCCCTTAATGGAATCATCGTCCTCGATGTTCTATCTACCAATACGATATGTATGTACCGGAGCAAACAAAATCGAAAATGTATGTCTCATGGCATCTTCCATTTCCCATGTAGCCTCATCTGGGCCAAAGTGTTTCCATTGCACCTTGACCTGTGTAATGGTTCAATTCCAGAGTGTTGTTTCCTTCCTGTCTAGTATGCATTGGGCTTCTGGAAGGAATTCTCCCTTCGGTTCAACCTGGATCACAGGCCAGTCTATTATATGATTACCATCATGTACATATTTCTTCAATAATGAAATGTGAAAAACATTATGTTCCTTTACAGTGGGAGGAAGCGCTAGCCTAAGGCTATAGGTCCCACTCTATTTAGGACTTCAAAGGGTCCACAATACAGAGGTGCCAACTTGGCACAGGCTCCCATACTCAAGGAACTCTTCCGGGGTCTAACTCTGAGATAAACATGGTCTCCGGCTTTGAATTCTCTGAAGGTTCTCTTTCTGTTGGCGTAACTTTTATGTCGGTCCTGAGCAATTTTCAAATTTTGCCTTATCTACACTACTTGTTGTTCCATTTCTTTTAGCATGTCGGGTCTGATTGTAATTCTATCCACTGGATTACTCCAGCTGATTGGGATCTTGCACCGTCTACCATAGAGGGCTTCAAAGGGGCTCATCTTTAAGGATTCCTGATAACCGTTGTTGTAGGCAAACTCTACAAATGGTAGGTAGTCTTCCCACTTTTTTTTCTTTTTTTTTTTAATGTCTGGCGGAATCAGCAACTAGTTGGGCACGTGCTCGCATTACACATGGCCGTGTTATCCAACTGCTACCACTATAACCTCCAGGTGTGCCCACGATGCCCCTTACGCGACACACATTATAAGTCGGGGGGAGTTGAACTCAAAACCTCATGGAACTTCATTTTCACGACACTTGCCAATTGAGCTGCCGCCCCAGGGGCCGTAATCTTCCCACTTCTTAGGTTGATGCATTATGTGCATTCTTAGCATGTCCTCCACGATTTGGTTTACTCTTTTTGTTTGTCCATCAGTTTGAGGGTGATAGGTTATGTTGAACAACAATTTAGTGTTGAAACCATCCATTAGGGATTTCCAAAAGTTTGAAGCGAATTTGGTATCCTTTTCAGATACAATTTCCTTGGGCATGCCATGTAGTCTGAATATTTCTTTCATGAAGATGTTGGCAATATCTATTGCCTTGCAAGTTGACTTAACAGGGATGAAATGGGTAGACTTACTCAGTTTCTCTACCATGACCATAATGGAATCGTTTTGCTTGGTTGACTTTGGTAATTCGGTGATGAAATCCATGGAGATGGTTTCCCATTTCCATTCTGGAATTGGTAGGGTCTGTAACAATTCGGTTGGATGTCGATGCTTTGCCTTAACTTGTTGACATTCCAGGCACTTAGCTAAGTAGTTATCTATGTCTTTCTTTAACCCAGGCCAACAGAATTGTTTCCTAGTGGCCGCGATCATCTTTTGATATCTCGGGTGACCAGTATATGGTCTCTTATGCAGTTCATCCATTATGAACCTCTTCAAGTCGTCACAGTTTGGAATATATAATTTGTTTCTGTAAGTCAACAACCCTTCCTTGAGCATTTGGTAGCCTTCATACTTCATCCCTGTAGGCTCTTGCCTTAGGTATGATGTCACGATCTTAAAGAATGCATCTATCTCTTGTGCATTTTTAATTCTCTCCCCGACTTCCGTTTCATAGGTGCTTATTGCTGCTAGATGAATCGTTTTTATACTTCTGCTGAGGGCATCGACCACCCTATTTTCCTTTCCTTTTACATGTTTGATTTCAAAATCAAATTCACTTAAGAGAGACATCCACCTCGCTTGTTTGGCATTGAGTTTTTGTTGATCAAATAGGTGTCTCAATCCACAATGATCTGTCATAAGCATAAATCTTCTACCCAGAAGGCAGTGTCTCCACATTTTCAAGGTGTGTACTATGGTGGCCAGCTCTAGGTCATGGGTCACATAATTGATCCCATGCTCATTTAATTTCTAGGACGTATAACATATTACACGTCCTTCTTGCATAAGGACTCCTCCGAGTCCTTCCTTCCAGGCATCTGTACACACCAAGAAATCATCATATGGGTCCGCAATATTTAGCACAGGTGCATGGATCAGGAGGTATTTTAGTTCTTGAAATCTTTCTTCGCATTTTGATGTCCAAATGAATTTATCTCCCTTCTTCTGAATGGCAGTGATTGGACAACCAATCTTGGAAAACCCTTTTATGAATCTTCTATAGTATCCTACTAAGCCCATAAAGGACCTAATATCATATACATCTTTCAGGGTAGGCCATTCCATAATGGATCTGATCTTGTCAGGGTCTATTGCCACCCCTTCCTTAGATACGACATAGGCTAAGTAGTGGACTTTCTTCTGAAAGAAATCGCACTTGCTAAACTTAGCGTAGAGATGATGCTCCCTCAGTACTTGATGTACAAGTCTAAGATGTTCTTCATGCTCCTCCTTGTTCTTGGAGTAGATTAGGATATCATCAATGAAAACCAATACAAATTTGTCTAGAAATTTGCTAAGTACATTATTCATCAAGCACATAAAAGTGGCGGGGGCATTGGTTAACTCAAATGGCACCACCCCAAATTTGTAGTGACCATACCTCGTTCTGGAGGTTGTTTTGTGGATATCTTGATCCTTAATCCAGAATTGATGGTAGCCAGATCTTAGGTTGATCTTTGAGAAGATGGATGCACCTCCCAATTGGTCGAGCAGGTCATCGATTCTTGGTAAGGGGTACTTGTTCTTTATGGTTGCCTTATTGAGTTGTCTGTAATCTATGCACAATCAGAGTGTGCCATCTTTCTTTTTCACAAACAAGACATGCGCTCCCCATGGAGATACATTGGGTCGGATGTAGCCTTTGTCCATCATATCTTTTAGTTGTAGCTTGAGTTCAACAAGATCTGGCGTGCTCATTCTGTATGACGTTCTAGATGCTGGTACCGCTCGCAGTGTAAGTTCTATTGAGAAGTCAATATACCTTCTTGGAGGTAGACCAGGTACTTCTTCTGGGAACACGTCCTTGTATTCTCTTAATATGGGGTGGTTCTCTAGGTTTAGTTTGTCATTTTCAACGGAGCCCAACACCTGTATTGCATATAAGGAACACCCTTTTCTACAATACTTCTTCATTTGAAGGGTCAATATTTGCCTCACTGAGACAGGCTTCTGAATACCTTGGAGGGCCATCTTTCTCCCATCTTCATTTACACATTTTAAAGTTTTATGGTAACAGGCCATTTTAGTTTTATGAGCAGTCAACCAGTCCATACCAATCAACAAGTCATAAGATCCCAAGGGAAGTATATTAAGGATCGCTTGGGTGGGTTATCCACCCATGAAGAATTGGCAGGTTGGTATAGCCTCTACCACCTTTCTTTTGGTCCCAGTGGCTAGTTGTACTAGCCATGGTTTAACATGTCTAGTTGGTTGCAATTTACACTTATTGGCAGTCTGAGGGGATACGTAACTCAATTAGAACCCATGTCAATTAAAATAGAAATTGGATGGTTGGCGATCATACCTTCCAGCTCCACTACTGAAGCTTGATGGTCGGCTTGATTATTGTCCAGGGCTGCATAGATTCGTGGCATTCTCCTAGCCACATCATTGACAATGATAGATTCTTGCATATTATAGATCCCCTTACTGTTTTGTTGTATGTGTGGGCAGTCCCTCAATCTATGATTTTCTCCACAACCCCAACATTTTAAGGGCTCCTTCTTTAGGTTATCGGTCTTTGTTGGGGTTGTCTGAAAAGGTTTATTTCCACTTTGAGAGGGGAAATTTTGTTGGTATACACTTCTAGCTAGAAGGCTTCCCCTAGAATATTTTCCATAGTTCTTAAATCTTAAGGAGTTAAACCTTTTCTTCTGGAATCCAAGACTATTCTTTTTCTTCCAGTCCTTGCGGGGTCTTGTCTTGCTCCCCATTTGTTCATAACAATACCTCGTCTTCCAGATAGCCTCTTTTAATCTCCTTGGTTCATCGAACTCAATCCTATTCCGGTAGGCCTGAGGTAACCCACTAATGAACCAATGCATTTTTGTTTTTTCATCTTTTATGTAGGGTACATACCTCAATAGTTCAAGGAATTTATTAACAAATTCCTCTATGGTGAGTTGTCCCAGCCGAAGTTCATAGAATTCCTTGGTTTTCCCATCCATGTATTTTTCTGACAGATACTGCTTTCTGAAGTATTTCTCTAACCGTTTCCATGACAAGTCCCTCTCATGGACTCCTTTCACATTCCTCAGGTCTTCCCACCATATGGAAGCCTTTCCATTCAGGTTGAATATGGCTATTCGAGCCTTCAAGTTTTCGGATTAGTCGTGGACTCTAAAATACTTCTTTAAACCAAGCATCCAAGCTTCCGCCTCTTCTCCCTTCTTTATCTCTCTGTCGAAAGAGGGTGGTTTAGATTTCTTGAACTCTTCAGGGCCACTGGTTTTGGAACGCTTCCGTTTCTTTCCTTTCTTCTGAGAATGCGAGCTGGCCCTGCTACTAGAAGACCCTTCAGAGTTATCAACTTCCTTTCCAGAGGACTCTCCCGATGAGTGTCCCCGTCCTCCAGGTTGTACCTTCTTCGCGGTACTTCTCCCAGTGAGGTCACTTATGGATATGTTCTTTCGGGTCTCAAGTGGACTCTGACCTCTCTTCTTGTGTCGTTGGTCCGCGTGACTGGTTGCGGGTTCATGTTGTAGTTGCCTCTATATGTTGGACAAGCTCTATAGCAAGACCGCATTAATTTATGTTTGTTTCTCTTGATCCTTTATCAATCTCTCATTGTCAGCCTTGAAACTCTGTAGCTCATCTCTGAGGCTTCTTACAGTTTCAGCCAGATCTAGAGGGGTTTCCATTGCCCTCCTTTCATCAGATTCCTCGTCTCTATTGTGGGAGGCATCCCCCACTTCATGGAACGTCATCATCCTTTAGTATTGGAGTCTTCCTGTGATTCATTGATTGTTCAAGTGTTGCCAAAAACACATATATTTAGCTACCAGTTTATTAGTCCATGAACAATACACAGTTTAAAACTTCTTAATGTTCACACACAGTAGAAAGTTTCATTCATTTCCTTAATAATAGTTTTAAATCAGTCCTCTTTGAGAAAGAGGTAAGGTAGGGTGTCACTCCTTGGAAGGTAACCATATAGAGTTATTTAAGCGACTCGTCCATGAACCCAAGTAGGCCAAGTGTTGTAACCATGCTATGATACCATTTTCTCAGACACCCACTACGCAAAATAAAATTTTCGCCCTTTTTCCGAGGGACAAAATCCCCAAATTCCTACGGGGCATAGCGCAGGCTAGCTCTACCCTTATCCTCCTCCATGTGATTGTTGGTTATGACCATAGGCCTTACCAAACGGGGCTTTCAACTGTTGCGTTTCGGGATTCCTTTGTGCAAGCTCTCCCCGACTCTCTGTCCTTTGAAATGCCGAAACTCGAAATCAGGTTAACGATCTCTTTGGCTCCCCTTTTTTTCCCTACTCCATGCGACCACCTTCGTGACCGCGCGCTAACGCCAAATGGTGCTACTGGAGCTCGTCACGTTTCGCGACCTCGGGACTTCAACGTATGAACCATTCCTGACTCTCCAACTCTTGAACTCTGAAAGGGGCTTAATGAGCCCTCAACTCCTCTCGTATTCTTTCTCTGCGTGACCACCACCTGTGACCACCAGCTAAGCCCGAAGGCGCGTCGCGTTTCGTGGATCGGTGATTTGAAGAAGTCGACCCCTTGTTCTTCAAACTCCCGAGTTCCGAACCTATGACAGGGCTTAACTCAGGCTAGTTCCTCCCTTTACTTCTGCCATATAACCTCTGGCTATGTCCTAGGGCTAGACCTTCCGAGCGCGTTGGGATTTCACATATCGGGAATTATCGATGCGAATCACCTCTGTTCTCCCGACTCTCGATTCCCAAAATTCTTATGCTTCGGATATGACGGCTCAAACCCTTCCTCAATCAACGGTCCTGATTATGTCAGGATCCCGCGTATCGAGATTTCCAGGTAGTCGTTTCCTCCATACTCTCGGTTCCCGAATATTCGATGACCCATCTACGAACTAGATCTTCAACTTGATCAAAGGCCCGGATCAAATCTCAACATTCTACCTTTCGGGATTTTGGCAGGGTCTTCACTCCCGTTTCCCCGATGGTTCCTGGATTTCTGCCACGTGTCCTCCATAATGGACGATTAGGATTCAACTGGATTCCAACTCATCAAGGATTTGAGACCCAAGGAAAAACCTTGTTCTCCCAACTCACGATCCCCAATTTCTTGAAAAGAACCAACGGTTCAGATCTAACTTAGATCAACGCCCTGGTTCCATCGCTACTTGCAAAGACTGAGGGAGTCGAGGTGTTAACGTCTATGATTCTCCTCTAGATATATGGGTCCTGAGGGGTCTGGGATACTCCGAAAACAGATCTTGTCCATTCGTCTAGTAAACGAGAGGGCCCACACTTTTGCTAATTGGATTCACTATCCCTTCTGAACTTAGGTGACAAGATTTAAATTCTTGGAACTTCAATTTCCCACGACTCTGAAACTTTCGAGAGATAACTCCTTTTGGCACCGAGTTTCTAGACCCGGATCACATGATCCTTCAAAGGGTTTTTGGGTAATTATCCCTAGGCTTGGTGACCTGAATGAAGTGCCTTCCTAATTTTCCGAGCTATGAACTCTGGAACATGGGTAGAGTAAACTCTTGGGTTTACTGTAATGGTAGCCATTTCAAGGAACTCACTCTGACTCTGGAATGTGAGGAAACTCCTTGAGGAAGGTCCCTTCAGGAAATTAAACCAGAACATAACACAAAAACAAGTAGATGGAACAACTCTCAAGAGAACAGACTCTTATTCTGAACTTGTTCATTCTATACATAAACCGATTATGGACATATAAGTATAAGCATGGACCCATTATTTCCAATCAAAACACAAGGCAATCACTTCTATACAGAAACCATTTATGAGCATATAAACATGAGCATGCATCCATGATATTCAATTCAAAATACAAGACATAAAACACTTATCAGAAACACCATACGTGACGTGAATACTAAGAGGGGTGTTCGTTTCCAACCAACCATAGGCTCAGTCACTCCCAACAGATTTATCGTTGGCCACCCCCGAGCTTAGGCCACGATGCTTTGAGATTAGATCTCTTACTTCCAGCTCAACGGAAGTTAGGGATGAAGGTTAATATCCTTCTCCCAATACATGAATAGATGAGGATGAAGGCTACTCTCATTTTCCCGGCTCTGTCTCTATTCCCTGTGATCAGAACTCAATGTTTCGCCTTTCAATCCTTCCTCGGACCCGAGAGTTTCTCCTCTCGTCCCTGCACTCTTCGCCCGACTGCTCCCTCTATCCACCACCCTTCCTTTCTTGCCTTCCCCGACAAAGTTGCGTTTGGCTCGAATCCCCCCATCTGTGGTCAGGTCCGGAAGCCATCTGATGGGCAGTCTGCCCCATCCCTCATTAACTCTTGAGGAGGCCCTTCACACCTACCAGCCCAACGAAAATTCAATTCTGGGTAGAGGGTTGTTTTGATCTTGAGCAACATTAACTCCAATATAATATTGGTTTGGTGGAGGTTATCACAACCATTCTGGGTTCCCTCCACCACCTTTTTCATTAGCAATCGTGGCCTTTCTTTCTTAGCACAACCCCTCTCTCAGCGGTCACGCAACACGTTTCCATTATCCAACAAAATAATAGGATTTACATTCATGTTCCTTTATACAAAGGTCCACCAAATCAAACATTCACAATTTGAGTTTTCCATAGTTCCTGGTCAATACAGTTATATTTATAGACTGGGGGAAACAGGGTGTTACAATGGAATCCTGCTAGGATTCGGTCTTCCTCCATGGACAATAATTGATTCAGTCTTTCCTGTACTGCGCCCCATTCTGTCATTTGTGTGATAGTTGCTACGTGTACGCTGGGTACTAAAAATTCTAATGACACCACTGTTTCTTGGCCATAGACTAGTTTGAATGGTGTGTGCCCTATCAACTTTTTGCATGTAGTCCTATACGCCCACAATATTGCTGGTACTTTGAGGTCCTGGAAGTCTTTGTTGATGTTATAGATCTTTGTTAGTGCATTCTCGAGAATTGTTTTGAAGGCTTCTACTGTGCCATTTTCCTGTGGGTGATATGGTGTGCTCTTCTGGTGATGAACTTCAAACTCTTTAGTCAGTGCGCAGATGGTGTTGTTTATGTAGTGTGTGCCTTGGTCGCTCATCAATGTTGGGTATGTCTTATATTCTTTGCATGTGTGTGTGTGGGTGCATTAGATATGACAACTGCGTCAGGCGCTTTCCTAGGGGGGTCCCAGGGGGGGCAGGTATGCTCCCCCTTGGTTACGCGCAACGTTCAAGGGAGCGCCCCGAAATTATGTTTTGGGCAGTTTTTGCTATTTTTAATGGTTTTGTAAATTAATCTTGGATTAAGGGATTAGGGTTTTGGTATCTATGAAATACCTAAAAAAATTGTATATATTGTATGGTGAATGGTGAAATTTGATATAATGAATATAAGAAAGGTTTTCCTGGTTAAGGGTTTCCGGTATAAAATCTCTATGTACTCTGTGTATGAGCCATTGATTAAATTATATTTTGCTTAAGAATCTATATGCATTGATTTACTTCACAGGTTTAAAACTTACAATCAAAACTCTTGGGCACCCAAATCTAGTGATGACTTGTTCAAACAAGACGTGTGCAATTGTCTCTGCGTTGCATTCTTTTACTGGTGTGGATTCCGCCCATCTGGTTAGGTATTTTGTCACGGTGATGATGTATCTTGCCCCTGTCCTTTTGGCTGGTGGGTTATTTGGTCCCACAAAGTCTATTGCCCATTTATCAAATGCCTATAATGTTACTTGTGGTCGTAGTGGCATCTCGTCCCTTCTGTTGGGTTTGCCTACCCTTTGACAAACATCACATCCCTGACAGAACTCTTTCGAGTCTTTGTGAATCGTTGGTCACCATAGTCCTATGCGTAGTACCTTCTGCGTGATAGCTTTCCTGCATAATGTCCTCCTACGATTCCCTCGTGGGATTCTTCTAAAATTCTTGGTCATTCATGCTCTATCATGTATCTTCGTAAAATGCTATATGTGCCCATCTTGTATAGATGTATTTCGATCGGTTGATGGTCGGTTGCACGGACTACCAGGTTCTTTTTCTGCACAGTGGTATATTATTGTGATGCAGTACCTATGCTTAAGTACTGGATGACCTCTGCGAGGTAGTCATCAACAATCTGTACTAAGAATAATTGTGCATCCGAGAAGGTGTCTTTTAGTTTCGTAGGTTCTTCTCCATTTGTGACCCTTGACATGTGGTCAGGTCCTGCATTCATTTTTCTTGGTTTAACTATTACTTCAAAATCAAATTCTTGAAATAGCGATAACCATCGACAGATTCTCCCCCCCAACACTGGCTTGTTGAATAGGTATTTCAGGGCTGAGTGATCTGTAAACATTTTAAAGTGTTTCCCCAATAGGTAATGTCTGAACTTATGCAGTGCATAGACCATGGCTAGGCCTTCTCTTTTTGTCGTGTTATAATTTTTTTGTGAGTCTGATAGTTTTTTTCTTGCGAACACTATTGGGTGATCCATGTCTCCGGCTCCTGGCTGCGCTAAGATGGCTCCAAGTTCTATCATTGATGCATCTACATGCACATGGAATGTCTTTTCCCAGTCTGAAAATACTAATATCGGTGCAGTAACCATCTTTTCCTTTAGGGTATCCAAACCGTGTTGACACTCATTGTTCCATTGGTACTTGGTATCCTTCCTTAATAGTTTTTCCATTGGTGCTGTGATCTGCGCATATCCTTTGATGAATTTCTTGTAGTATCCGGTGTGCCCTAAGGTTTCTCTTAGCTGTCGGACTGTTTTTGGTGCTAGTAAGTTAACAATGACGACGATCTTGGTTGGATCCACTAACAAGCCTTGTTTGCATACTATGTGGCCCAATAGTATCCCAAATGATGTTCCAAATATGCATTTCTTAAAATTCAGTGATATCTGGCACTGTTTGCATTGTTCTAACACTAGTCGTAAAACTTCCACATGGTTTTTCAATAGACTCTAAACTGTCCAATCATCCAGGTATACTTCGAGGAACTGATGGATGAATTCCTTAAATGCTGCGATGACTACTCTTGAGAATATTGTGGGTGCATTCTTCAGTCCGAATGACATGACTGTGTACTGATAAGCTCCCCATTCCATCGCAAATGTGGTCTTGTATATGTCCTCTTGTGCTATCTTAATCTGATGGTAGCCTGAGAATCCATCAGTGAATGAGCAAGCTTCATGTCCCCCCACATTCTCTAACACTTCATCCGTGAATGGTGTAGGGAATGGTTTGTGTAGGCATGCATTGTTCAACATCCTCAAGTCGATGCATATCCTAATCCCTCTTCCTTGTCTCTTGTCCTGTACTACCATCGGGCTTATCCATTCTGATTCTTCAACTGGTTCGATGATGCTAACTTCGAGCATTCGGTTGATCTCATCTTTCAATTTCTGTTTATATATGGGGTTCAGTCTATAGGCCCGTTGTCTTATAGGTCTCGTTTAAGGTCTGAGTGGTATCTTCATTTCTCCTAGTTCTCCTGCTATGCCTTTCATCTATGTAAATGTTGTGGGAAAAAGTTTGCTATATTCGCGCAACAATTCTGTGATGCTTTCTATTGTTTTCTCATCCTAATAGTCTCCAATGCTGGCCATTTTGGGTTGTTCATCTGTCCTGATGTTAACTTTATTTACCTTGATTGGTGAGACACTCACTTCTGATTCTATGGGTGGTCCTTCCACATCTCTTTCACCTTCTACTTCTTCGATCTGAATATCGCGTGGGTCATCTTCATCCGGTGCTTGCTCCTGTACATGATAACATGACAATAGTTCCTTGACTATCTATTTATTCCGTTGTTGCTCTTATGTGATAAATTATATTTCTAGTTCTTTGATGAATATTACTCCTCTGATTCATTTAAGAGCTGCGTCTATGTTGGGGTTCTCATGCTCGAATGAGAAAGTGATTGTGAAGTTATGTTGCAACATCCTCCATGTTGTAGTTCCTTTGCACAATTTCTAGTTAGTGTACCAGTTTGCTGGTATGCCCTCTAAAGTATGTATGAAGTGATGAGGCCATTCCTCTAGTGGTGTCATTTTCTGCAGTGTTTTGCACTTTGCCAAGTGTTCCGCTGGTGCCTCTTGTCCTTGGTATTGTTGTTGTTTGTTGTATTCCTATTCTACACCAAACCTTATGTGCAGTAGTCGCTTACATTGATACCAGTATGTAACGGTCTCTTTATGTGCGCCCCACCATCTTGCAGGTATGGCCTTGAGTGCTAAGTCAAGTGTTGACAGTCACTGGTTTTCTAATTCTTCATCTTCGTATTGTGTGAAGAATGTTTCCAAATCATTTAGCCCATGGAAACTAGGTGGTTCTCTGATTTTTGTGCCTACCCATCTTACCACACGGTCTATTATTGCACATCTTCGCGTGGATACTTCGTGTAGTCTTTGTTGCCAGTTTTCTAACCGAGTTTCTGAGTCTGTTCCTCATGAAGTAATGATTCGCCAACTGAGTACTCTGTCTGCAGTTCGGTTTACGTAATCCTCATACAGTTGTTTTGTACAACTGGTCGATCTCCTCTAAGTCCAGGCAAGTGGGTTCTACGAACCTCTCCCCTTCTGATGGATCTAGTGGTGCTATGACCTTGTATTCTCTGAATTCAAATGTCATTTTCCTGGTTTTCAAATTGATTATGGTCTGGTTGTCAAATGCCCAATCCAAACCAAGCAGTGTCGGGTAACGTGTTGTGTTGTCCACTATTTCAATGACTTCAAAGTTTGCTTTAGTGTGCACTCCATTGATATCTACTGTCACTCCTTTCAGTCTACCTATTGGTAGGACTCTATGTTGGTTTGCTAGTTTTAATTGGACATTTGAGTATCCCAGTGTTGACTCTCCCATACATTTCCAGGTCATCTTGGGTAGCACATTCACTTCAGATCCTAGGTCTAGTATAATGTCTCCCATACTGAAATCCCCAATGTTAGCATTTAGTCTAAATTCCCTACTTGTTCTTCTTCTTGTGTGTAGGTGATTGACGGTTTTTTGTTCTAGCTTCTCTTTTGTCTCACTGCTACATTTCTCTAGTATGTTTTGCAATATTTTCACAGATGAAGGATCACTTAATACTTTTACGCATGATTGTAAAAAGCCTTTGATTGTACTTACTTGTCCCTTGGGTTGCATTCCGTTGGTATGATCCAATGATGGCGGCATCTCATATTCTGGAGCTTCCTTAAATGGTTGTCTAGTTGAAGTCGACATTGTTTCCTTCTTTTGAAATTCTTGTCTGACTTCCTTAAAAGTCTCCTTTTCTTTTGGTGCATCAAACTACTTTCTTGGTTCGGTGTTCTTCTTTACCCATTGGTTTTGTGTTGGTTCCTGTCGAATTATGTCACTTCCTGTTTTCGTTCCTCCATGAGTGAATATATTGATGTTTCTTCCATCGTCCCTGGCTTTGGCTGAAATCCACTAGACATTCTGATTGTTCTGGTTCCTCTTTTCCTGAATCTTTACTAGTAGTGTTGGACATTCCTCTATATCGTGGTCCGATGCGCGACAATATATACAAGTTGTTGGTGGTAGTGGACATTCTCGTGCGTAATGTCCTGGTTGCTGAAAATTGTGACATGTGACGGGTCCTCTACCATGTCCAAAACCTCCTCTGGCTCGTCCTCCTCCTCGATAGCCTGCTCGGTCACCTCTCGGTGTGTTATACTGTGGTGCCTGATTATATTGCACGATATTGTACTGGGGCTGTGTCGGGTTGTACTGCGGCTACACGTTATTGTATGGTTGTTGTGCAGTATTGTACTGTTGTTGCGCAATGTTGTATGGAGCTGGGGTTTGATTGAACTGTGGCATTGCTTGTCCAGTCATCATTTCGGCCTGTACCCTGTATGCATCTGATGTTATTTCCCACATCAGCTCCATAGTTCTACAATCTTTGTCGTCGTGACATACTGACTTACAAAAGGTGCAATATGAATTCTTTGAAATTGTATGGTATTTCTGCATCATTGTGTAGTGATAAGGGTCGTGACCCGGTTTCTTACATATTTCGCACCATAAACCTCCCTGTGGTAGCGGTTTTGGCATACATGTATCCATATAGTGCGCGAATGTTGGGAATTCATTCTTGTGGTGTCCTTCCATTCTGCATGCGGTGCACCAAACAACTTCTCGTTTGTCCTTGTTCTTATTTTGGTTCAGCTGAAATGTTAGATTCTTCAAATCCTCCTTCAATTCCTCAATAGTTGGGTTCGTCTGCTGGTACTAGTTCTCTTCTAGTTGTAAGGTTGCCTGCAAAGCCTCTGCCTGCTTTTGAAATTTCTGTTGTATTAGGGGATATTTTAAGTGTGGGAGTAGTGAGTTGACAAATAGGTGCCAATGTTGCATCTCGGTCATAAGATATTTTATTTTTCCTTTTAGTCGCTTGAACCTCTGATCGATCTCCCATACCGATTCTCCTGGTTTCTATCTTATTTAAATCATCTCGTTCATGTACTGATCCTCTGAGCTCGACTTCTGGAACTCATTAATCAATAATTTCTTAATGTCGGCTAGTGTCCTTGTCGTCCCAGGGGCAGTGTTCGTGTCTAGACTCATGTACTAGTCTAATGCGCGGTCTCTTAGTGTAATCGCTAGCTGCGCGAGTTTGGTATCTTCACCAGTGATTTGTTTTGCCTCCTAGATCTTTGCACAAATGAACAAATGCTTCTCAGGGTCTTCTGCTACTTCTCCTCATAATTATGGTAATCTGATAGTGGGATTGTGTGTTGCCATTATCATTACTAAACTACTACCTCCTCCACGTGGTGTAGATACTTGACTAGTGCTACCGGAACTGGCTCCTCGAGTTGTTTCTCCTAGTGTAGATGTACTTCTTGCTATCAGACTTCCTCTGAGCTTCGGTTGTCTAAATGGTGGTATTCTCTTTGGTGTATTAGTCGCACATGGGTTCATGGGTTCCGCACTGACATTAATATGGATAGGATGGTTTCCTTCTCCTCCCACTCTTGGGCCTCTCATCTTCCTCTTGTATGTTGCGCGCAAGATTTCCTCAATCTACTCCACAGCCCGAAGATCCTCTACCTCTTCCTCATTGCTTTCCAAGCCCCTCCATCGCGGTTACAACTCTCTTCTTGGTATTCACCTTATATTGGTAGGGTATTCCTCTACGTGTTGTTCCTGATGACGCAAAGATCCACTTGAGTTGGTCGTCGTCCATCATGATCGGGTCCAAGGGTTCCTCCTCCTTCTTACCTTTATCCTGACCTCCTTCCATTTATCCTCTCTCTGTCAATGCTTCCCCCCTTCCCCCATGCACACAGGGAAGTTTAGTTGTCTGATTCCATTGTCATTACACCTTTGTTATATAACAATATCTTAATAGAAGTATACAGGGACTGAATGTACCTTCCTCGAGGTCCACGTTGAAATTCTTGTTCTGCTAAGCTGTATGACTTTGCTGTGTCGACTGCAAATTCGGTGATGAATCCTACCACAATACTGTCAAGCCAAAAGTCTACTGCATGGGTGGATTTGTTGTTCACCTACTGTAACTACTCAATCTGTACTAGGGTCCACTCTAGCTGTCGAACCCGGTTCATCTCGTGGTTATCCTTCAACCTTAGTATCTATTAGCACCATGATTTTCATGGCTAAGGTTAGAGGTTTGTCAACAATTTTGCAAAGTCATGCATGTTAGCACCCATATTGTTTTTATGCCTGGAATCATCTAACATCTCCAAGGGTTAGTTTCAAAAGGAAGGTTTTCATTTATTACTTCCATTTCCATTTGCAACTGTGCACTGCAAAATTTTCTACACACTGTGCAGAGCGCTTTACCGCACAAAGGATTATGTCACGCACTGGATTTCATCACGCATAGGATGTTATCATGCACTGGATTTCATCGTGTAGTGGGATGCTTTCACGCATAGGATTCTTTCGCGCAGTGGTTTTCGTCATGCAGTGGGATGCTGTTGCGCATAGGATGCTTTCGCGCGGTGGATTTTGTCGCGCAGTGGGATGTTGTCGTGCATAGGATGCTTTCACGCAGTGGTTTTCATCACACAGTGGGATGCTGTCGTGCATAGGATGCTTTCACGCAGTGGATTTCGTCACGCATTCGGATGTTGTTGCGCATAGGATGCTTTCGCGCAGAGGATTTTCCTGCGCACATGTGTTGCACAAATTACTGGTTTAGTAGTTAACTTCAAGATCAATTTCTGACCAACTGGAGAGGAATTTTGAAAATCCTGGAGAGGTTTTTATCAAGGACAAGAAAAATAATAAAAACCTCTCTCAAATTTGCAAAATGTGTCACAGATTAGGATATTCAAACGAATCTTTGAGCCCTAGTTTTCATCTTTCATGATTTCCTATTTGAGACATGTTTTTGCGACATGTATTCTGGCCAGCTAGAGATGAATTTCAAGAAACCAAGAGACAATTTTCTTTATAACAATCTTAAATACAAAAACCTCTCTCATTTTATAAAAATATTTTTTTATCAGTGAGATACAATGTCATCTTTAACACCTATTTTCCCAGTTTGTTGTGCATTCCGCTGTGTTTTTGTTGTAGGTTACTGTTGCATAGCAGACTTGTTGTGCAGGGATGACAGAGTGTCAAGCAGTGAAAATGATGACTTATCACAACCATAGGGTCGAATGTTGATCATGATCAATTACTATAAAGAATATTTCGGTTACGATTATGATTTGGGAAAGTCAGGTTTTCTATTTTTAGTGAATCCGTTGAAATTATTTTTCTCTTTCAAAGAAAACAGATCCATGATTCTAGGAGAGAGTAGCTCGACCCTAACAGCCAAGGGTGATTTAATATTTATATATATAGGGATCATTTTCATGTAAATGAGGTTGGTTGGCAAATTGGGTAGACGATAACTATTGTATGTAATCTGAGTTTGACTAGAATTTAATGCAAAGGTCCTCTGATTTGATGAAAAGATTCTAGTTGTAATAGTTGGATGTATTGTGCTTTCTCTCTTTGTGTATGTGATTTTCCTATTATCTTTATTTCATATATTTTTTTGTCTATTTCAGAACGACTTATCAAACCTGTGGATTCGGTGTACAACGCCCCTTGTTCATGCCACTTAGACAAAACATTTTCCTCTCAAGCTAACTCTGAATTCGTCCACAACGACGCTCCTGAGTTACTTTCTGTAATTTCTCCCACCACACATTACGGTTTCACATTGAAGTTTGTTGCTCGCCTAGCCTTATCCTCTCAATACAATCACTGAGTCATTTGTCCCGTCTCTCCCTCAGATCGACCCCATAGCCCAAGTCTTTCTTTTCTGCGCCAATATAACCAGAACCCATTTTATCATATGTGTTAAATCTAGCCATTATTTTCAAAGTCATATCTTGCGCGGAGATCACGCCATTTCTGAGAGAGCCCTCTCTAGATCCGAAAGGCTAGTTTTGGGTCTCAAAGTTGGTTGGAAAATTTACCTTCATCGTCTGTTTATCATCCAAATAGATTTATAGAGTGTTAACATTCTGGCGTCGTTGTCAGGGATGGAATTGAATGAAACTTTCCCTAGGAAGAACGACATTGTTTTAGTTCTAAGGTCTGAGAGTAGAAGACACTTAGGAACATATTGGTTGTATTTCTACTCTGGCGACTCCACACATCAAAAAATCAGTTGAAGGTGATTCCACTGGAAAAAGAATCCAGAGCTAAAGTTTTCATGGCGACTCCAATCAAGCTTCAAATGCGATTCAAAGACTCAACTCGAGAATGAGACCTGTTGATAGAGATATGGAAGAGAAGTATGGAAAAATAAGGTACTCGAGCTTAAGTTTAGTTCAAGAATTACTTTTGTGTTTTATCAATATCTTCTTGTCATGTCCTGAGTTTTTCAAAAGAATATTTCTTCACTTACTGCGTTCAAACGAATCCCAGAGATCTACCCTTGTATATCCTTCATTGCAAACTGTAGGTATACCTCCTTCTTGTATAACCGATATTCACCAAGCTCCTTCCTCTGAGCCATATAATGTTCATGATCATTCTTGTGAGTTTAATGAAACCAAAGCTGAGCTTGTACCTTCTGTTCTTAATCCTGCACCCTCCAAGATTCAAGAAAGATACAATCCTCTTAAATTGCCTTCCATCCTTCATGATTTTCTTATGAAATATTATAAGTACCTTCCTAGGTTCGATGGAGAGCTTGGTGGACATTCGACTGAAAAACATATTCAGGACTTATAGCATTTTATAGACCTTTTTAAGATTGAACATGATGATGTGTCTATGAGGGCATTTTCTCAATCCTTACATGGAGATGCCAAAGCATGGTTCAGACATTTGCAACCTCAATTGATTAGCTGGTGGGATGAATTGAGGGAAGCTTTCCATAGATTTTGGGGTGAGAGAAAGTCACGGAATCTACTCCTTTCAGAGTTTTATGCCATGAGAAGAATGAAAGATGAAACCATCTCAAATTTCAATAGGAGTTTTGCTAGTCTTTATTATAAACTACCTAAAGAAGTCCAACCTCTTGAAGTTGCTGCCATGCTCTATTATGTAACAACCTTTCAATCAAAATTATCTTTTCTTCTGATGGAGAGGAAGTCTACGCCTTTGCAACAGATATTCAATAATGCTTAGGAAGTGGAAGACAATCTTCAAGCATGTCAAAGTTTGCAAAATCAGAATTTAAAGAGTGTTGCTAATACAAAGAAAAATGGTGTAGCAGAAGAACATGAGATTGTGCACAAACAAGAAGCTGATTTACATCCCAATATTTGTCATCATGAGCAAGAAACTGATTGTTTTATGTATTCATTTGTAGACAGTCAAGAAAATGAATTTGCAAATCAGCTTGTTGAAGAGCAGGTTGATGTCCCAAGATTTTCCTTGTTAGATGACATTGCAGATGTTGTTGATTTGCCTATATATGATGAATATGATGATGGTTATGATGTTGACTTCCTAGAACAACCAGTTGCACGTTCTCTATCAGAAAATGTTCTTTTTCAACAATGTAATGAGAGAAATTAGCCTACATATAACAGTTACAAACATGAATATGAAGAAAGTACTGAATCAACTGAAGTAAATTCTTTACCTTTATGCTTTTCTTCGTTTAAATTGTTGAAAGAAAATTTAAAGATCATCATTGAGGCAGAGGAATGTGCGTTGATGCAAAATCACACTGATTCATGGGAAACAATTGACAAGAAACTATAACAATATTCTGATGTGTTTAATGATCATGTTGCTTGTTATATGGAAGGTTTTATCAGTTCAAAATTACAGTCATTGGTCGAGGATGAATCTGAAAATGAGTGTGTTCAGAAATCCAAATAAATTGAAAAATGTGCATATGACAGTAGTGAAGAAAATGAAGGAGGTTTTGAATCAAGTGAAAGAACATTGCCATTATGTTTTGCTTCTTTCGAATTGCTGAAGCAAAATGTTTATAATGTTTCAAATAAAAAATCCTCCAGGCACGATGTTGAATATGGAGGAAGCAGTGGACTTGCAAATTAAAATTGTCTTCCATTATGTTTTTCTTCCTTTGAATTGTTGAAAGTAAATCACGAGATAACAAAGGCAGTAGAGAAGTCTGTCTGCATTCACAGTGACATTGTTTTACATGAGAAAATTGTTATTGGTGAGGAAGACCAACAACCTTCTCATGCATTTGATGACTGTGTTGTTGATTACATGGAAGCTTATTTCAGTTCAGATTTGCAACATGTTCTCAACTACCAACTTGGAAATAAATATGATGGTCAATCAACGTCAATGGTAGATATGGATTGCTTTCCACCAAGGATTTCATTTCAACTAGCATTGTCTTATGATTCAGAAGATTGTTATTTCCAACAGTCTCAACAGATTTTTCAGCCTCTTGGTGGCAGTCAATAGGTTAAATCACATAAAAATGAGGATGCAGTGGAAGGGATGAAACATGGTTGTTCTTTTGTGCATGTTTTAGAGGATCCATTTGCAGTTTTAGTGGAGGTGAAAAACAGTCCCAATGTTTTTAATTTTTTGAGATTTGAATTTATAGATAAATTTTTGAATGGTTTATCGGTAAATAGGCTTTGGAGAAAGCATGTGCAAAGAAAGAAAAAAGTGGATAAAGTGCTTGCATGGTTGCATTGGCATTTTGATTTCACTTGATTGACATCCTTTTCAACAGTTAGGGTAGGTAGGAGTGTGAATAAGCTCGGTACTATGAGCATTTCTTTTAGCAATCTGCAGTTTTCACATTCAACTTAGTTTCAGATTTCAGTTTGGAGCATATACAGTTTTGGGTTTTTAGTGGATGAAGGTTACAAGTTACAGTTGGAAAGTTGAGTTTGGGAGAAGCCCAATGGATTGGCACCTGGTCTACTATTCTTTGCTACCTCACAGGGAGGATAGCATCCCCGTTAGAGCCAGTTGTTAGCACCATGATTTTCATGGCTAAGGTTAGAGGTTTGTCAACAATTTTTCAAAGTCATGCATGTTAGCACCCATATTTTTTTTTATGGTTGGCATCATCTAACATCTCCAAGGGTCAGTTTCAAAAGGAAGGTTTTCATTTATTATTTCCATTTCCATTTGCAACTGCGCGTTGCAAAATTTTCTACGCGCTGCACAAAGGATTCTGTCGCACACTGGATTTCATCGCACATAGGATGTTATCGCGTAGTGGGATGCTATTGTGCATAGAATGCTTTCACGCAATATTTTTCATTGCACAGTGGGATGTTGTCACGTATAGGATGCTTTCGCGCAGTGGATGTTGTTGCGCAGTGGGATGTTGTCACACATAGGATGCTTTCGTGTAGTGGTTTTTGTTGCGTGGTGGGATGTTGTCGTGCATAGGGTGATTTAGCGTAGTGGATTTCATCATGCAATGGGATGTTGTCATGCATAGGATGCTTTCGCGCAGAGGATTTTCCTGTGCACCTGCTACAGGTCACACTGTGCAAATTACTGGTTTAGTGGTTAACTTCAAGATCAATTTCTGACCAAATGGAGAGGAATTTTGAAAATTCCCGAGAGGTTTTTGTCGAGGACAAGCCAAATAATAAAAACCTCTCTCAAATTTTCAAAATGTGTCATGGGTTGGGAGATTCAAACGAATATTTGAGCCCTAGTTTTAAGCTTTGATGATTTCCTGTTTGAGACATGTTTTTTCGACACATTTTCTGGCTAGCTGGAGATGAATTTCAAGAAACCGAGAGAGGTTTTTCTTTATAACGAGCTTAACTACGAAAAACTCTCTCATTTTATAAAAATATTTTTTTATAAGTGATATACGATGTCATATTTAACACCTATTTTCCTAGTTTGTTGCGCATTCCACTACGTTTTTGCTGTAGGTTACTGTTGCATAGCAGACTTGTTGTGCAAGGATGACAAAGTGCCAAACAATGAAAATGATGAATTATCACAACCATAGGGTTGAATGTTGATCATGATCAATGGTTGTAAAGAATATTTCGGTTATGATTATGATTTGAAAAGTTGGGTTTTCTATTTTTAGTGAATCCGTTGAAATTATTGTTCTCTTTCAAAGAAAACGGATCCAGGATTCTACGAGGGAGTAGCTCGACCCCAACAACCAAGGGTGACATTAGATTTCTATATATGGGGATAATTTTCATGTAAACGAGGTTGGTTGGCAAATTGGGTAGACAATAGCTATTGTATGTAATCTGAGTTTTGACCAAAATTTAATGCAAAGGTCCTGTGATTTGATGAAAAGATTCTAGTTGTATTAGTTGGATGTATTGTGCTTTCTCTCTTTGTACGTGATTTTCTTGTTATATTTATTTCATATATTTTTATGTTTATTTCAAAACGAATTATTGAACCTGTGGATTCATTGTACAATGCCCCTTTGTTCGTGCCACTTAGAAAAAATATTTTCCTCTCAAGCTAACTCTAAATTTGTCCATTGTGTCGCTTCTGAGTTACTTCCTGTAATTTATCCCGCCACACATTACGGTTTTACACTGAAGGTTGTTGCTCGCCTAGCCTTATCCTCTCGAATCCAGTCACTGATTCATTTGTCTTGTCTCTCCCTCAGATCGACCCCATAGCCCAAGTCTTTCTTTTCTGTGACAATATAACCAGAACCCATTTTATCATAGGTTTTAAATCTAGCCATTGTTTTCAAAGTCATATCTTGCGTGGAGACCATGCCATTTCTGAGAGAGCCCTCTCTAGATCCAAAAGGCTAGTTTCGGGTCTCAAAGTTGGTTGGAAAAGTTACCTTTGTTGTCTGTTTATCATCCAAATAGATTTACAGAGTGCTATCAATATCTACTCCTGTTGTAGATGCAGAAAATCACAGAAAAAGACTTCATGTAAATCAATGAATACGTATTTATCCAGATATTTGCGAGGTGTGGGTCTAGGGTTTCTATTGTCTTTCTAGGAAAACTCTATCTCTTTGGTTCTCAACCAACCTTCAATTTATTCTTTCATGGGGTTCCAAGGTCTCAACATTCCCTTCTAATGGCTCATTGGTCTTCTTGTTTCGCTCGTTCTTTTCTCGTGCAATCTATCTTATCTACCCAGTCCTCTCTTGTTCCTTCTAACATGGCAACATAACCATTTGTTGGTTTTTAAGTGATCTCTTTTACTGTCTGAGTTATTGACCCAAGGCTCATGTCTTTTGGGTTTCCAACAAAGCATCTAAAACTATCGGCTCTCCTGGTAAACCAGAAGGCAACACAGTGCACAGAATGCACTGCACAATCTCACTCGAGATAGATTTAAATGGGTGGTCGTAAGACTCAGGTGTTTACATCCTCGGATTGAGTATGATATAGGGGTTTATTAACCAGAGCCATGCACTATGAACTGAGAATGTAATCTACTTATTCTTCATGGGTGCACGTTTCCATTTCATAGTTTAATTCTTGAACAACATAATCGTATTCCATAACAAGACATTAAGTCATTTATTAAGTATAACAATGAACTGCTGAAAGAAAGCAAAGAGATGCATGCATTTATCACATTACATAGATATTACCGTGGTTCACCTCCTCCTAGGCTACGTCCACAAAGATTTTGCTCTTGGCTCTTTCATTATGGTAGTTCTGCATATCTAGCGTTGCACGCTTACAATTCCCTTTGATGGGTAAGATCTGTATGAGGTGAACTAGATCACACCTAGATCCACAACCTGCGGTCTAATCCTCAGATCTCCCTTCTCTCCTCTATTCTTAGCTCAACACCTTACAAAATTGGTCTGTGACCATATTACACAACACATCAATTCGTATCTAGCTATGATAGATCAATACAAAAACTGAACTAATACAAAAGAGAATCAACCTCTCTATGATACCTGTGTATCTCTATTTATATATATCGAGCTCTTCAGTCATTTACAATGTATTACCAAAACCCCAACCCTACCGATGTTAGGTCTTCCTTCCATACACGTGTGTTGTTCTTCTTCCAACTGTCATGTTCCTTGTGCACACTTTCTTGCATGCGCACATGTTGTGTTACCTTCCAGTTGTTACTTCCATTTCTGCACGCTTTCTTTCTCATGATCCTCCTTCTTTCCACTTCGGCCTGGTGCCAACACTCTTGTTTATTTCGCATGTTCATGGATGTATACTTAAATGACTAAGTGTTAAGTTGTTAAAAAAATTGTCTAAGTATATATGTGAGTTGCACAAAGTAGGAGTGTGACTCGCTCACAGCCTAGAATGAGGTATGGGCATGCTCTACGTGAAGAGGTGTAGTTCAGACAAAGTATCCTTAGTTTTGCCAAGTAGCCAAGTGTGAACTGTCGCAGTGTTGCGCGTCCTCAGGAGGTGTAGGATCAAAATATTTGAGTAGGCACCCTATGGGGTCATGACAGGTAGTATTAGAGCACATTTGGCTCTTCACCACTACTACAGTCAAGACAGTGGTGATAAGGCACTACACAAATATAGTTTGGGCATAGACTTTGGTTTGTGACAGAAGTAAGTGTTGAGTTGTGGATGGGGTTGTGACTTGTGAGTAGTTTTGTGTGCACACCTAGGGTAGACCATGAGTCAAGCTCGTGGGGTGAACCAAGCACTTGGGCAAGGCGAATGATCACAAGACTCATCGTAGAACTTGTCACAGATCTAGTCATAGAGTTGATTGAAATTTTTTGGATAAGTCTTTGAGGAAAATTCTTGGGTGCCTTGGACGAACCTATTGCAAGTAGACTGAAGATACTTGGAGGACCATCCATGGCTAGGTCTCATGCAGACGAATGTGACATTGAGAGGGAGCCCAAGACAGGAAGAATGAAGGATCGAATTGGTATATTAGAGAAGATTGTTAATAAGATGAAAGACTCAATGCATTAACATGGTGAGAAGGTCGAACAAATGGAGACAGAGATAGGCATGACGAGGCATGTGTTTAATGAAGTCGTATGGGAGTGCCAAGAGACTGGGAACATGATCACTGAAACCATGAGAAGAAGATAATTTTGTGTTGGTTTTATGCCAAGGAACATTAATGTGTTTCCCTTGAAACATAAGTTGAATGCTTTGGAGAAAGCAGAAAACCCATTTTTGGGGGTCTTATAGGTCTTGAACATTGTCATGGAAAGTGGATCCATAGAGAGCCAAGAGCAAGATGAGACAAGACTTTTCTATGTGCAAGCCAAACTCAACGGGAATTCAATGACAACTATGGTGGAAAGTGTGATGACTCATAAATTCTTGAGAGAGGATATGGTGTGGAGACTTGTGTCACAACCTGAGCCAATGATGACAACCTTCAAAGCAATCAACATAGGTGTAGAGAGGGTCATTGGGGTGGCCAAGGAAATCTCGTTGAAACTTTAGGACTTAATCCGAATTTATGAGCGGAATGAAATGAAATCACAGATTTATAATATTAACATAGAGACACAGTGAAAAATAAGAGAGATACAGTAAAACTTGACTTCTATTAAATAAGAAATATACTAAAAACTGTAAAATGCAGACTGAAAACAAGCTTGCTATAATGGTGGCAGCTTATCTCTGAGAAGAGATGTGATGGCTATGCTCATTCAAAAGAAGATGAGTACAATGAGGCTATGAAGGCATTTTTACAATAAACATGAATTCCAAAACCCTAGACATCCAAAAACTTAACCATGGGAGATGAAGCAACAAAAATCATGTGGACCCTCCTTGGGGTAAGTTAGTACATCAACTTCCTGAGGTTGTAACTTTTGCATACGATCTTTGTTTAGGGTGCACGATAGCTTGTTGGAAAGGTTTTGATGAGGAGATTCATTTAGGGGGATCAATCAAAGCCTTGGCTAATATTGAGGTTCCCTATTGCGAAAAAACATCGTTTAGGCCCTCAAAATGGCCCCAGAAGTTCAGGAATAAAAAAACTACTAAAAATAGTAAGTTTCCAAAAAAAAAATTTGAGCTAGTTGGAAAAGGTGAGTGGCCACCGAGATCCTCCTAGATAAATCCCCCCCCCCCNGAGTTCCCCCATCATATGAGGAAATTTCTATTGAATTTGGCCTTGGGTGAGCCACTTGCCTTGGTGTAGGAGCTGCCCTGCTTTGACAACCTGATAAAGTTGGATCCTCTACTGGCGAGTGCCCTTGACCTATGTGTCCACGACCTGATCAATGGATGCATTTTCCATGCAGTCAGGGTTAAGCTCTGTTGGTGTCAATTGTTCTGTTATCTCCGAGGTGTCCAATAATGGTGGAAAATAAGGCCAAAGGAGGTCCACATTGAACACTAGGTGCAATCCAAGGAAGGGTGGAAGGTTGAGCTCAAAAGCGATGTCACCCACATACTTGGTGATGGTGTAGGGTCCATATCAAAGTGGACGAAGCTTTTGATGAGGCCCTGTAAGGTGTTCTTTCTGCAATTGCAACCAAACTTTGTCCCCCACCTGAAACTGGTGTGGCACCCGATGTTGATCATGGCATTGCTTGTACTTGGCATTGGACTTCTGTAAAATATATTGAACCTGTTGGTGGTTGTGTTGGATCCGCTTAATGAACCGGGTTGCTTTGTCAACTTCGGTTGGAGTATGTGACGAGTCTGCTTGGGTGGACGCAAGGGGTAGTGAAACATCCATGGGACCCAATGGTTGAGATCCCAACCCCACCTGAAAGGGGTTGTGGCCAGTTGAGCTATGTATGGCTCTGTTGTAGTTGTGTTGAACATAAGGAAGAATCTCATCCCAGGTGCAGGGGTGCTTGGAATTTTACATGTGCAGAATGTGCACGATCATCTAGTTGACGACCACGGTTTGGCCATCCGTCTGGGGGTGGAAGGCAGTGGACTTGGTGAGCTTGGTGTCCAACAGTGAGCAGAGGCTCGAATAGAATGTGTTAAGGAACCGATTGTACTGATATGAGATAATGGTTTGTGGGATCCCAAAGTGTACCCACACTTGTTCAAAGAACATCTTGGCAGTGGCCTCCATTGTGATGCTCTTTTGGCAGAAGACCAGAATCACCATCTTGGAAAAGCGATCAACAACCACAAAAACATAGTCATTTCCCCACTTGGTGGACGAAAGGCCTGATATGTAATCCACTGAGATGGATTACTAGGCCCTGTTAGGAGTAGGCAAAGGGGTGTACAAGCCTTGTTTCTTAGTGGTTGGTTTGGAAATAACACGGGCAATGTAGAACCATATATACTTGTTGACATCCTGTTGAAGTTTTGGCCAATAGAAATGGCGTTGCAGCATTGCCACTATATTTTCAAAGCCAAAGTGTCATGCCACCCAAGTGTAGTCGCATTCCCAAATCAACATCACTTGCTGACTTGATGTAACGCAGAGATCGCCATAACGGAACAACATCATGTCCTAAAGATGGAAATTAGAAAAAGTTGTGTTTGCGCCCAACATCTGGTAGGTGTTGGCGAAGTCAGGATCTGTCTCATGGAGGTGGGGCCATCGAGAGCTCTCGTGGCTGCAATAATCGAGCACTATGGGGAGTGTCACGATTGGAGGTCAGCTGAGGAAATCAACGACTCGATCAATACTTCTTATTTATAATTGATGTTGAGGTGGAACTGCTACAGATATGTGGACCACTTCCGATGGCGGTCATTCAATAATTTGCCTTGTCTCTACATGAACTATAATGACTTATGATCAGTGTGGATGACTGTCTCATTCACGATAATGTAACACCTCCACTAGTGGCAAGCTTACATGATACATGAGCATCGTTAGCAGAGCCCACGTGGAGGGACAACTCAGCGCTATAGCATGCCTTTTTTAATTAATTGGAATCTAAAGCTGGTGCTTTTCTGTAGAGTCATCTTGGAACAAAATGATCGCGAGAGGTTTGGGAGTTTCTCTCTCAGTCTTGAATGTAACTGAACTTAGGTAACAATTACGTTTTGTTTTCGGGTAGATGACAGGTAGTCGAAGGGAACCCTAGGAACCTTCTCGTGTATGTAGATGCATGGCATGCCCAAATGAGGCGACGAGAGGAGTATTGTTATTGAATAGGAGGTAGAATAATTTGGCTAGAGAGAGGTGAGAATCTGTTACAGTCCAACTTGCACATATTGTAATCAGACATTCATGTTAATGAAAAATAGCAGTTTTTCCTACCTATGAGTTTTATGTGTGTTTATGTGTTCTATGAATGTTACCTGTGTGTTTATTTATACTGTAGATGTATGATGAGTTTTTGTCTGCAGGGATAGGAAGAATTATCTGTCTGTGAGTTGCTATATTATTTATGGGTTCTTTAGTCTAAATGCAAGGAGTGCATGACACAGTATTGGAAACTCTATTAGCCAACGCAAGGAGTGTGTATCTGGACTCTATTTCGAGTTCAGAGGAGAACATGCCAGGAGGGCACGCTAGAATAATTTGCAAACTCAGAAGGAGCCTCAAGGTTACTGAACACCTTAGAGGAGAGACTGTGCAGAGGAAGCACAAAGAGACAAAGTCACTAAGAACTCTGTAGAGCTCTATCAGGTGGGTATTGAGAAGGTCCAAGTGTGCACAGGTGAACTCTATTTCGAGTTCTGGGAAGAGGAGTGTCAAGGAGAAGATGCTCGCAGAGTTATTGAATACTCTGTAAGCTTAGCAAGGTGTGCTTTGAGCGAGAAGTTGTCAAGTGGGTATTTATATCCCTTCAAGGAGAAAAAGGGATAGAGACCTTTGAGGTCCGAGCAGTTGAAGCTCAAGGTGATACAGAGTCATTGAATACTTTGGAGGAAGACCTGTGCAAGGAGTGCACCAAGCCAACACTCAAACAAAGTGTTGAAATACAACCATCAGAAGGCCAGTCAAGGTGCAAGGAGCACACGTAGAGGTGAATTTGTTTCAAGTTTGAAAGCTCAGAAATTCGAGTGTAGAACGTGTCGAGAGGGCACTAGAAAGTCTTTTGAAGGACGTAGAAGGATCGAGACCCTTGGAGGTTCGAGCGAGGAAAATATCAGGAGGGACAGAGCCTTTGCACACAAAATATTAACAGAGAGGAGCAGAAGGGTGAGACACTTTGAGGTCCGATTCACAGACAAGCTCGGAAGAGATAGATTTTTTAGAAGCACAGACGGGGCCCAAAGTAGTCGGGTTCGCAGGAGAAAGATCAAAGGCCACATCCTTTGACACTTAGAAATTGTTCCTAGTCAAAAGAAAGCGAAAGCTTAGGAGGAGGAGTGACAGTGGTTATCAGATCGAGTACTATGGAGAATATGGACCATTGGATCAAAGTCCAGATAGGAGGAACAAGCACGCAGAGGAGGAGAACAGATCCCAGGCATTAGATATGAGCACATGGACCAACCGTTGTTGGATCTAGGGGTAAGTGCACAAAATTTAACTCCTTTAAGTGCATAGGAGACAACACTTACGAAGTCTTGAAATGCGAAGAGGAGATCTGGACCATTGGATCGTGGAGGGTCATGGGTTGTCGATCTGATGTAAGTGGATTTCGGGAAATCGAAAATCGGGATAAAGGAGGTGAGTTATTTCCCAACTTCACGAAATTCAAAGTCCCGAAACGCGAAGGGGAGATCTGGACCATTGGATCACAGAGGGCCGTGGACCGTTGATTTGACATGAGCGGGTTCAGAAATTGGGAAGTCGGAGGTAGCAGAAGCAGAGTTGGGAGAAGAGAGAACTCACAAGGTCCGAGTTCATGAGAGAGATCTCAATCGTTAGTTGTGGATCATCGAGGACCGTTGATCCGATCCAAGGATTTCGCGGATTCATATTTCATAAAATCGTGAAGGGAGCTAGCCCATTCTCATAACCCATGGTCACATCAAATAATGAGTCTAACACAGGGAGCTATCGTCGATTATGAAATCAGGAAAGGGGAGGAGGCAGCTCGTGAAAGTTCTGAGGTGCGAAGTCGGGAAGGGAGCTGGCCCATGGTCACAGTCTGTGGTCATATGAAGGAAGGGGCTTAGCCAGAGAAGAGCTATCACCCTCAGGCATTAGGATTTGAACAATGCTCAGGAGAGGTTCTGCGGGTGCCATACGACCTGCACATTTGGAGGAAGGGCATGTGTAAGTTGATTTGGGGTCCAACAGAGACCCGAAGAGTCGATCTGAATTAGTATCTTGATTGATCCTTGACTGGGAGGTTAGCAGCCCCCGAGGGGAGAAGGGGGGGGGGTCTGCATCAAGTGGTATCAGAGAAGATTTTTGCTTGTAGACATCGGGAAAAAGAGGAAAGGAGATAGAGAAAAAATTATGACTACATCAAGTAGTATCAAGAGTTGAATTATGTCTACACATTGTAGGCAAAGGTGAGAAGAGATAATTTGATGACATCAAATGGTATCGTAAGTTGAATTTCACCTGCAGACAACAGGTGTAGCAGAGTGTTGATGCTCTGTAAAGATTGTTACAAGGTGTGCAACAAATGGTAGATAGATAGGAGGACTGAAGACATAAAAGATGGCTACTGAAGTTCATGAGCGTGGTCGAAGAGGAGACCACCAGAAGAAAAGTAAAGCAAAAATTGACAAGGAGCTCATTGAGATAAGAATAAGGATGGAGAAGCTAGCATTGAATATGTAGCAGGAGAAAAAGGTACGCTAGAGGTATGAATGGCCTCTGAACAAGAAAGTAAAATGGCATGTTCAAAAGTTGTTGGTTAGAAAGAAACAACAAGAGTTGAAAAGGTGGTTGAGACATACTGAAAACCTCAGTGACACAGAGGAGAAAGTGATTCACATCTATGAACGAGAGATTGGGATGAATCTCAGAGATGATGAGGAGAAGAGATCAATTAAGGATCTCATAAATTTTCAGAAGGGAAAAAGTAAACTTTCAAGTTGCCAGGTGGGCAATGGAAGGAGATCAGTGGATGATCTCATACACTGCCAGGAGGGCAGTGATGGAAGTTCAAGTTGCCATGTGGGAAATGGAGAGAGATCACATGATCCCGTAGACTACTAGGTGGGCAGAAAGAAAATCCCAAATTGCCAAGTGGGAAAAGAAGAATAGAGGAGACTATCTAAAGATCTCATGAACTCAACTAAGAGTTCATATCAGTAAGGAGAGTTGGTGGAGGAGGATCAGAAATGCATTCTGATCATTGGAGGAATTTAGATATTCCTACCAATTATCCCAACAGAGGTGGTGGTGCAACAAGAATCCGAGAAAGAGGCCATGAGGCCAATTTTTTTTAAAGCTAACCATGTCTATGATGCAGGTGTAGCAAAGGAAAGATAGCTAGAAAGGACTATCAAAGAGGAGGAGAAGGAGCAGAGACTGATGTCTTCCCCCACAAAAAAATAGGAGAATTCGGATGAATTTCTCATTCAATGGGAGAAAGAGATGAAGATGTTGGAAGATTGGTTGGACAATCCAAAACTAGAAGATGGCTACCAGGAGACAGTCACACAGATTGCAGGAGAGGAGCATGGAGTAGAATTCCTCAAAAATTTCAGCCTGGGAGCTGAACAGGAGATGACTGCAACACTGGAGCTTGCAACAGAAGAGGAAGCAGACAACGTAGATTTTGTTGAGTTTTATGAGGAATTGGAAGCTTTGGAGGGAAGGGTGATAGTGAAAATCAAGCACATCCACCAAGATAAATTGGAAGTAGGTGGAGGAGCATACCAGCCTGGGGAAAAGTTGGAGGAAGTTGGAGTTGAACCAACACAAGAGGAGATGACATAAGTCAATCTGTCAGGGGAGGAAGCTGGGCAACAACTCAGTGGTGAGACTGCAGAACTGGATTCTGTAGCAGGGTGGCAAGCTAATGCCACATGAGATGAAGATACCATGAAGGATCAGATTGATCAGATTGATAAAAAGGAGAAAGAGCATGCATTTCAATGTGCCCAAGAGATAGAGGAGGAAGAGAATTTGGTGGAATTGCTCAAAAATTTCAGCCAGAGAGACGAACATGAGGCAACTGTAGAATTGGAATCTACAATAGGAGGAGATGAGCGTTCTGAGGAATGGCTTGAAAATTTCAGTCAAGATGTTGAGAAAGATATGATTGTAGAATGTGAACCTACAACAGAGGAAGAATAAACAGTTAGCATGGATGTTTTTGATCTGTGTGAAGAGTTGGAGGCCCTAAAGAGAAGGGTAAAAATGAAAAATCATCTTATCCAACAAGTCAAGTTGGAAATTGATGGAGAGAAGAGGCAACATAGCATACTGCAGGTTGAGAACCAGCGAGTGGACCATCTAGACAAAGAAATAGAAGAGATAAAGAGATTGATGCTGGAAGAATCACTAGAAGCAGTCATCAGAGAAGTATGGGAGAGAAGAAAACTTGCAAGAGTAGCAGGGAAAAAGAAGCAGGAAGGAAAAGGAGCATATGATCAGCTCCAAGAGAAAGTATGGGACCTTGGAGGATCTCAACAACATGGCAGAGGGAGCCATGAGAAGGAGCTCATGATTTTCCTAGCCGTGGAGTATGATGCAGGAGCATCATCAGCAGAGCCCACGTGGAGGGACAAATCAGTGCCGTAGCGTGCCTTTTTAAATTAATTGGAATCTAAAGCTGGTGCTTTTCTATAGAGCTGTTTTGGAACAGAATGATCACGAGAGGTCTGGGAGTTTCACTCTTAGTCTTGAATGTAACTGAACTTACATAGTAGTTAGGTTTTGTCTTCGGGTAGATGATAGGTAGTCAGAGGGAACCCTAGGAACCTTCCCATGTATGTAGATGCATGGCATGCCCAAATGAGGCGGCGGGAGGAGTATTGTTATTGAATATGAGGTAGAATAATTTGGTTAGAGAGAGCTGAGACTCTGTTACAGTCCAACTTGCACATATTGTAATCAGACATTCATGTTAATGAAAAAGAGCAATTTTTCCTGCCTATGATTTTTTTTTTTGTGTTTATGTGTTCTATTAATGTTACCCGTGTGTTTATTTATGTTGTAGATGTATGATAAGTTTCCATCTGCAGGGATAGGCATAATTCTCTGTCTATGAGTGGTTGGATTATTTCTGGTTTGTTGAGGCTAAATGCAAGGAGTGCATGACAGAGTATTGAAAACTTTGCGAGCCAATGCAAGGAGTGCGTATCTGGACTCTACTTCGAGTTCAGAGGAGAACGTGCCAGGAGGGCACACCAGAATAGTTTGCAAACTCAGAAGGAGCCTCAAGGTTACTGAACACCTTGGAGGAGAGACTATGTAGAGGAAGCACAAAGAGACAGAGTCACTGAGAACTCTGTAGAGCTCTACCAGGTGGGCATTGAGCAGGTGAAAGTGTGCACAAGTGAACTCTGTTTCAAGTTTGGGAAGAGGAATGTCAAGGAGAAGACACTCGCAGAGTTATTGAATACTCTGTAAGCTTAGCAAGGTGTGCTTTGAGTGAGAAGTTGTCAAGAAGGCATTTATATCCCTTTGAGGAGAAAAAGGGAGAGAGACCTTTGAGGTCCGAGTAGTTGAAGCTCAAGGTGATATAGAGTTGTTGAATACTCTAGAGGAAGACATGTGAAAGGAGTGCACCAGGCCACACTCAGATGAAGTGTTGAAAGACAACCATCGGAAGGCTAGTCAAGGTACAAGGAGTGCGTGTAGAGGCGAACTTGTTTCAAGTTCGAAATCTCAAGAAGTTGAGCACAAAATGTGTCGAGAGGGCACTAGAAAGTCCTTTGAAGGACGTAGAAGGACCGAGACCCTTGGAGGTTCGAGCGAGGAAAAGATCAGGAGGGATAGAGCCTTTGTGCATAAAATATTAACAGAGAGGAGCAGAAGGGTGAGACACTTCGAGTTATAAGTCACTGACAAGCTCGGAAGAGATAGCATTTTCAGAAGCACAAACGAGGCCCAAAGTAGTTGGGCTCACAGGGGAAATATCAAAGGTCGCAGACTTTGACACTTAGAAATTCTTCCAAGTCAGAAGAAAGAGAAAGCTCAGGAGGAGGAGCAACAATGGTTGTCAGATCGAGTACTATGAAGAATCTAGACCATTGGATCAGAGTCCAGACAAGAGGAACAAGCACGCAGAGGAGGAGAACAGATCTAAGACGTTAGATCTGAGCGCGTGGACCAACTGTCATTAGATCCAGGGGTAAGTGCATGGAATTTAACTCCTTTAAGTGTACATGAGAGAGGACTTACGAAGTCCTGAAACGTGAAGAGGATATCTGGACAGTTCGATCGTGGAGGGTCATGGACCGTTGATCTGACGTAAGTGGATTTCTGGAAATCAGAAATCAAGAGAAACAAGGTGAGCTATTTCCCAACTTTGCGAAACGTGAAGTCCCAAAATGTGAAGGGGAGATCTGGATTGTTGGATCATGGAGGGTCGTGGATCATTGATCTGACATGAGTGGGTTCAAAAATTGGGAAGTCAGAGGTAGGAGAAGTATATTCGGGAGAAGAGAGAACTTGCGAGGTCCGAGTTCACAAGAGAGATCTCAGTCGTTAGATGTGGATCTTAGAGGACCGTTGATCTGATTCAAGGATTTCACAGATTCAAATTTTGGAAAATCATGAAGGGAGCTAACCCATGGTCATAACCTATGGTCACATCAAAGAAGGAGTCTAACGCATGGAGCTATCGTTGATTCAGAAATTAGGAAAGGGGAGTAGGCAGCTCGGGAAAGTTTTGAGGTGTGAAGTCATGAAGGGAACTAGCCCACGGTCTCAATCCATGGTCATGTGAAGGAAGGGGCGTAGCCAGAGAAGAGCTAGTGCCCGTCGAGAATTGGGATTTGAATAACGCTCAGGAGAGGGCCCGCAGGTGCCATAGGACCTACGCATTTGGAGGAAGGGAATGTGTAAGTTGATCTGGGGTCTAGCAGGGACTCGAAGAGTCGATATGACTCAATAGCTTGATCGATCCTTGACCGAGAGGTCAACAGCCCCCGAGGGGAGAAGGGGGGGTTCTGCATCATTACACAATGGAGTACATTTCTTTGTCATAAGTAGGGTACTTACAGATGGCATCTGATAGTGTCTCACTATGATAGGCCATGGGGTGGTCATGTTAAGTGATGACTGTGCCCACAACATAGTCTGAAGCATCTATCTCGATTTCAAAGGGTTGTTGGAGGCCAGGTAATGAAATAACTAGGGCGGAGCACAAGAGTTGCTTCAAATCATCAAATGTTTTATGTTGGGACAAGCCCACACAAATTTTTCCATACCACCACCTCTAGTTATTTGGCTGAGGGCCCATGCAATATGGGAGAATCCCAATACGAACCTGCGATAGAAATTGGCAAGACCTAAGAACATATGAAGCTCAATGAGCATGGTTGGGGCTGGCCAGTCATGGATGACTTGGATCTTGGATGGATTGACATGCACACCATGCACATCAACAATGTAGCCTAGGTATTGGACCATGTCCATGCCGAAGGAGCATTTTTCCAAGTTGGCATATAACTTGTGCTACCACTGAGTGTGTAGAACCTGTTGAATATGCTGCAAGTCTTGCTATAGACTAGGATGTAATCCAGATACACCACCATAAAAGAATTAGTGAAATACTGCAAGATATTGTCCACCATGCCCATGAAAGTTGTTGGGGAATTTTTCAAACCAAAGGGCATGACCAACCATTCTTTTGACTTGAAGGCAGTTTCCATACATCTGTTTCTTCTATTGCGACCTGATGGTAGCCAGACTTCAGATCAATCTTACTGAAGTATTTGGCCCCCTTTAGCTAATCAAGGAGATCGTCGATTCAGGGAATTGGGTACCAGTTCCTAACAGTGATTTTATTTAGGGCCCAGTAATCAATGCAAAGTCATCAAGTCCCGTCTTTCTTCCGTACCATCACGATTGGGCTTCCATAAGGTTATGAGTTGGGTCATATGTGCCCCTTATGGAGTAGTTCTTGGATCTAACACTTGATCTCCTCATTTTCTAGCAGAGAGTGACGATATATTGGCCCATTAGGTAGTGGTGCGTTGGGGGTCAGATTGATGGAATGCTTGACCTGACAGTGCAAAGGTACCCTAGTAGGTGATGAGAAGATGTTTTTGTATTCTTCCATGACCTTATCCACTTGCTTTTTCTACATGGAGAGGTTGGTTGTGGAGGCCATGCATGTGGCTGCAACCTTTCACTCACTTTGAGAGTGAATCATGAAGAAGACAAACTTCCTGGTCTGATAAATGACCTTCCTGCATTGCTTAGCATAGATCAAGGAAATAGCACTAGGTGGGACTACCTCGAGAATCATGTACAATTTATTGTTCAATGTAATAATAACATTGCAAATCCTAGACTCATATACAACATGACATTTCCAGAAATAAGGTTGGACCAACATAACATAACAAAATTCAAGGGGAGAAACATCACACAATACCTAATCTTTGAATGGCTTAATGTCGTGTGACATGCGACATTATTGGTTGACACGAAGATCACTTTCTTGACGGAGCCATCCAATGGTGTAGGGTTCTGGGTGCAGTGTTGTCGTCAGGGCTAGCCGCTTGATGACCTCTGTTGAGATAAGGTTCTTTTGGCTACCGTTATCAATGATGAAGTGCAGCGAAGTGCCTTTTACCCACATCCGTGAATGAAAGAGGCGCTCTCCTTCCTCTTGCTCATCAAGTTCACCAAGCTGGATCTTGGTGGTAGAAACAATGGCACTGGGTTCCACGTCAATGATCTATCTCCCCTTTTCTGGTTCTGACTTAGAGTCAAAACTCACATTTGATTCATAGGCTTTTACCTCAGCCACCAATGACTTCTTTGAGTGAAAATCAACAGTGTTATGCCAGGGGATCTTATGGAAGTCGCACCACTTCCCGGTATCTTTCTTCGTCTTCCTATTGTCCTTATTTTATTGTGGCTTGGACTGGTTGTCTTGAGGTTTCCCATATTTTCTCTATCCTTTGTTCTATGAGTTGGGGCAACCCTTTCCCTGCTTCTACTGTGCGGGGTTCCCATACCCAAATTGTTGCGTCTTTTGTTTCAACTTCTGCTCGATTTTGATGGCATATCGATAGGCTGCGCCCAAGGATGAGATGTGAAAAAAATCCATTTCTATCTGGATGTATCTATGTAGATCATCGCAGTACTTGAGCACCATATGTCGCTCAAAATATTTCATACCCAACTTAGTGCACAAGGTATGGAAGACATTAGTGAACTCTGGAACTATTTGGTCTCGTTCATGTCGTAGTGTGGTCCATCTTGTATACAAGTCACCATAATTTCCAATAGGGTAGTATTGTTCCTTAATAGAATCCCTAAAGGAACCCTAAGTGGGTGAAACTGCAAATAATGTGGATCCCTCTATTTCGTTTTGCTCACAAAAATTCTCCCATCAATCTTTGATATGGGGGACGACCTTGAGGAGCGCAAATGTAATCTTTTCTCTATAAAAAAAGTTGTGGACAAAAAAATACCCTTCTAGAAGGTTTAACCATTTATATATGACATCCACATCTATTTGACCTTGAAATATAGGAATATCAAAATTGATTTGTACCTTGAATGTGGTGGCGCTTTCGCTTGAGGTGGATGCATCGCTTGTTGTCAAACATCGAAGGATGTGTGCAAAGTTGTCCATCATCTCATTCCTCTGTCGCTCAAGAGCTTCCTCGAGCAACATTTTGAAAGGGTCTCCTATCCCATCATATTTCTTTTCACTCGCCATGGATGGTTTATTGGGCATGCAATATAAGTTTTCCTCAAGAGAAACAAGCTTGAGACCCAACTCTCTATACCATGACCACATCGAGGATATGCATTAAAAAAAATGACAAGGAGCATACTGCTCTGATACCACTGATCTGGATTTATGAGTGGAATGAAATGAAACCACAGATTTATAATATTAACACAGAGACACAGTGAACAATAACAAAGATACAATAAAACTTGACTTCTATTAAATAAAAAATATGCTGAAAATTGTAAAATGTAGACTGCAAACAAGCTTGCTAGAATGGTGGCAGCTTATCTCTGAGAAGAGATGTGACGGCTACAGTCATTCGCAAGAAGGTGAGTACAATGAGGCTCTGAAGGAATTTTTACAATAAACATGAATTCCAAAACCCTAGACATCCAAAAACCTAACCCTAGGAAATGAATCGCCAAAAGCCATGTCAGCCTTGTTGGGGGTAAGTTAGTACATCAACTTCCCGAGGTCGTAACATTTCCATACGATCTCCATTTAGGGCACACGATAGCTCGTTGGAAAGGTATTGATGCAGATCTTCCTTTAGTGGGATCAATTAGAGACTTTGGGCATCTTTGAGGTTTCGGATCGTAAAAAAGTGTCATTTAGGCCTTCAAAATGGCCCCAGAAGTTCAGGAACCGAAAAAATGCTAAAAATAGAAAGTTGCCAAAAAAATATTTTGAGCCTGTTGGAAAAGGTGGGTGGTCACCTAGATATTCCTGGATCAAGATTGGTGTAGAAGGGAAAGTTTCTCCATTGTTCCTATGGATGATTTCAAAGTTGTGTTAGGACAAGAGTTCATGAGGAAGGAAAAGGAAACACATATTCCTCACATGGATAGTTTGACCATTTTCTCAGGATAGACTCTGTGTTTAGCTCATACCATGAGGATGAAGGAAGGGAGTATGTGGATGACCTCCTTGCAGTTGGTTGTTGTGGATAGCCTTGTGGGGGCGAACTTGGATGATGATTCGATAGCCCAACATGAAAAATGAAAGGAGATTTGTGTTGATGGAATGAAGGCTTGAAGATGTTGAAGACATAGTTGGATATCTAGCTAAGGCAGTGGATGGATTGGCTAATTTATGTTTGATGTATAAATAATAGTAACAAATATTGGAGGAAGTCAAAGAGTTGAGGACGTCAAAGCAATTCCTTGAATAGGAGAAAAGACCATCCCTGGACCAAGAGGACGAGAGGGAGGTGCAATAAATTTGGTGGAGGAGACCTAAGGAAGAGGTTGATTTCTCCTCCAGTGAACTTGGACAAAGTGAATGGTCATATTACCATGATTTAGAATGACTCATTGAGGAGTACGAAGGAAGAGTCGGTTCAAGTGCATTGTTGCTTATGTATATAATGAAAAAGTATAGTGACTCTCTGTCGATCACATCGAGATAGATTGGAGATGTGGGAGATGGTCGAACCAACCATCCTCCCTCACCTTCAAACTAGACATCAACACATTGGCTCACTGTCTTGATGGGAAGCAGTGAGGCCTTTGGGGTGCCTTGAGGAGGTGCCTTGGTGAAGTCTATTGGGAACATAGGATGGATGGCTTGACATATTGGAGATGAAGAGCTGAAAATGTGGCAAGTTTGCGAACAAAAATGGTGTTTGAGCGTGAATATGTGAGTTCCTGAGGCAAAGGCACAATGATTGGATTAGATACCCAATGAGACAAATTCACAAGGGGATCCAATACACGAAAGCATGAGCATATAGACTGAAGCATGGAGGCAACAGTAAGTCAGTGAGACATGACACTTCATGAACTCTTGAAACTTCCTAAGGGGAGTTTTACTTGATGATAGTAGTTGTGGAGACAACAGTCATTGAGTGGTGATGAGATCCAAAGATGGGGCAAAGATTCCATAGATATTGACATATGTTTTTGAGGACGACAACAACTTGGAGTGGGGGAGGATGTAGGGTCTTTCGTGACACCCACCAAGCGTGCACACTCCTTGGGTGGACTTGGAGACAAATCGAGTAGAGAACACAAGGGGCATGCCATCAGTTGGGAGAATGAAGTCATATAGGTGTGGGAAGGATCACCTTGGGTGTACGATGGTGGCGTGCAGACCCAAGGGGGAAGATGCCTCACTTTCCTTGTGACGAATGATAAGGACTTGAGTTGTGTTTGGGCAAGGATGGGGCGACTTGGGCGTGCACCCAAGGAGTGAACCCGTCTACTCTTGGTATCATGGGTGCATTCGAAAGGTTGGATGACCTCATTGGCACACCCACAAAGACTCATTTTGGTCAGTTCAAGGAAACACATAAGGCAAGGGCGCACTAAGATCTTGGGGCACGTCGTCATTGAGAGCATGCCCAAGGATGGGGTGCATCGATCCAAAAGGACGCATAGGTTCAATGAGTGCATGGTTTCATGGGTGCAATGGTCCACGAAGGGGCACATCAGTTCGTTTGGGGGCATTGGTCTGCAAAGAGGTGTGACACTCCAAAGGATGCGACAATTCATGACGGTGACATTTGGAGTCCATATAAGAACACAAGGTGCACAACCAAGAAAGCAAGTGAAAAATCCATATAGAACATGTCAAGTGACTGAGACATAGTTGCAAAGACATGGAATACAAGTAGCCAAGAGTGGGACACAAAAGTGGAGTTCGGGGAATTCTTGTTGCAGGTCTGGGTTAGGCATGCTATTAGGAATAACTGAAAGTCTATGTTAGCTTGGTGAAGTATTGCGACATAAAAGAGATAGTAGTTCTGTGGTGGGTGCACATATGGGGTGCACCCCAGAGTTTGTGAAATTTGTTGCGACGGATGAGTCTTGGTGAGACGAATCTGTGTATGAGTGTCTTGGTGAGGTGAGGCAAGTTGTGCGACTCTTCCCAAGTTGTAAACCAAGATAGTAGTTCTCATATTGTAATTGTTTCACAACAATAATACTTATACAGGTGTTAGGAATGTCTTGTGTCGCATGCACTATATATGTGTGTCTCTTGTTTGTTTTTCATGTTCATGGATTTGTGCTTAAATGACTAAGTGTTAAGTTATTAACAAAATTGTCTAAGTATACAAGTGAGTTGCATAGAGTAGCATTGTGACTCACCAATAGCCTAGAACAGAGTATTGGTACACTCTAGGTGAAGAGACGTAGTTCAGAAAAAGTATCCTTGGTGTTTCCAAGTAGCCAAATCAAAACCATCACGGTGTCGCACGCCCTTGGGCGATGTACAATCACAAGATTTGGGTAGGCACCATGTGGGGTCATGACAACTACAAATTTAAAATTAGTCAACAAGACTAACAAAATTATGTTAGTCCCAATTTTATTAAGTAACAAGAAGATTAGGGATCATCCCATAACAAATTAGTAAAATTTTCTCTTTTTACTTATTGCACTATGTTTCGTTGTTGAGATAAGGCATTGTTATTGTTTAGCGACGTAAAGTTCTAGGTTTTATGTTTATCAAGTTTAAGTACTTTCATATGTAGTGTTTATTCAATTATAAAAAACAAATTTGACATTGTATGGTTTGAAAAAAATCTATGTCATTGTATATGGGGGAGGTACAAAGTTCAAACCTCTTTTCCTCCATATTACACTACATGTTGTATTGTGTTAATGAAGAGTGAAAATTCATCGTTTCCCATTGATGGTGAACAAAAAAAAATCACATGACAAAAAATAATAATGAGAAAGAGAATGCAAGGCCCAACTTTTAGAGCTAACCCTACTTAACAATTGTTAATATAAAACCACTGCAATATTTTTTTTCCAAGGAAAAGTTCATGGGGGAACTCAAGGGATGTTTCTTTGTATTCATGGATGGAATCCCTAGTAAACATGTCGGTGTAGACTAGTGCACCCAACCTAAGGGGATTTGAATCAAGCCCATGTTGACAATGAGCTACCTAAATCCTTAACAACATTAGCAACAATCGATTAAGCTAACCCATTGGGCTAAAACCAATACAATATATAAAATCTCAATTTAATGATTAATTTCTACTCTTAAATTTGTCAAGTAAATGTCTAATTTCCTCATTCATGAATTTGCTAAAACTAATAGTAATGATTTTTGTAATTCTCATCATCCATCAAATTTTTTTGGGACAATCCGAAGGTAAATGAAATTGCATAAAAACATATCATCTCCTTTGTTATACAAAAATTGATAACTATGCATAATGCAAGTTTCTATAATTTGAGTCATATCTATAATAACATTAGTAGTGTTAAATTGAATTTCTATTAAAATGAATCATTGGTGAATACCCATAATAAATCATTGAAGAGTACTCCATAACTTAACTTTAATTCCAAGCTCTACTTGCACAAAAAAAATTTCAATTGATTCCTCCTAGAAACCTAGGAATTCTTTGCAAAACCCCAATTTTCTGAGCCTGTGATCTCAATGAGGCATGGATGTATACAGGTTTCTCAATATGTACTTCATATCCCAAACAATGAACTCTATTAACCCTGCAAATATATCACAAACACTACAATTATTCCCATGGTAATTTATGGCTTGAAAAAAAAAAAAAAACTCTCCTTGTTATTCTTCTCCTCTCTTCTTCTATTATATAATATAAGTTAATAAGTATAGGCATATCATCCCATACCTGTAATGTCCCTAGATCCCTCACTCATGCATGCTACCATAAAATTATGCTCTGATACCAACCTCTAACATACCCAGCCTCAACGACGAGTCTCGTTACTACCATATCGACTAACAAATCGATTCAAATGTGGAAATATAAACAACATGATATACACGTTCATGCTACTATCATTAATCATTATAAATGTGAATGAAAATGGTTTAAACATGCACAACAATAATTTAACACACACTTTAACATCCATACATACATCATACATAGTAAATGTATCATTCTATCACAACATTAAACAAAAAATAACACAGTGATCAAAACACTTATCTTTTAAAAACATTTTACATAACCGACTGCAAATGAAGGATATTCCTCCCAACTATAGGCTCTATTGCACCAATTCTCTTTGCAAAAGGTCACCCTCAAGCTGGGGCTATGAGTCCACAAGGATGGCCAGGCTCCTATGGGTGTCTATAATCCAATGTAACAACTCAAATACCCACTAAAACACAATGACTCAACTCCTACAACAATTCCAATCGCCCATCTCTCTTCCCTACTAGTCTACACAACCCAAGGGGTGAAATTTCCTTCTTTGCACTGTAGTTCCTTAGAAAATATCCATCGCTCTAGGGCTCCAACACAGACCAACGAACAATCTCTCTACTGGGGACTCTGGGAAATCCAACTATAACATGAGTGCTCATATAACATTTAAAAATGATCTTGGGTAATTTCCTAAAAAAGAATCACTCACAGACATATTTACCTCGTTCTCAACACAATTACCATCTCTAGCAAGCTATCTTCCATACACACTATGGCTGAGCACTTTTCTCAACACTCAACTCTGTCTTTCCTCACTTCTACCAACTGTAAAAAAATTCTTCCTTCCTACTCGAAAATCCTCTTCTCTCCTACTCACTTGAATCTTACTCTTCCCCTCAACCCATGTTGTCATAACTAAGTGGGTTGACTTCCTCACCCAACCTCTTACATGAATTCAATGATTGAGTGTTTAATAAGTCAAAGGGATTAATGGATAAATGGAAAACTAATTAATAGATATGGCTTAAGACTCAAGGCATATGGGAACCCCTCAAAACGCCCATTAATCCCCCTCTCTTGTTTAATCATAGCCCCCCCATTACTTTGGTCCTTACCCATCTAGCAGTCAATGGTGTAATCCATTTTACTATTTTCAATGTACAATGTTTACATATTACATCGCTTGGTCCATGGCCATTCATAATACTTACAAATATACAATGCT
Source organism: Picea engelmannii (assembly GCA_009831015.1). Taxonomy (NCBI): domain Eukaryota; kingdom Viridiplantae; phylum Streptophyta; class Pinopsida; order Pinales; family Pinaceae; genus Picea; species Picea engelmannii. The sequence goes on from ML800856.1 coordinate 141,120, forward strand.
ACATTGGAGGTAAAAAATGGGGTATTACAATCCCCTCCCCCTACAATTTTCATTGTCCTTAGTGCACGTCACCATACATGTGTACATGTACATACATACAAAATTTCACTTTACAATACTCGATACTTTCGCAATTTAATGACTCATGCAACAATTCCAACCAACAATCTTTGATTCTCCTTAGCTTGAACATCACAAGGAAGTGTATCCCCTTCTTTGCATCGTAGTCCCTAGGGCTATCCCACTTCCTTTCTAGGGATCCAACATAATTCAAATAGGAATTCTCAGAGTTGTGGCTCTAGGAACTCCAATTTCACCAAAATTGAGTCTTTGTACACTTATGTACAAATCTACATTCAAAGTTCCTCAACAATCTGCAAACTTTTGTGAGTACTCTTCTCGCATAGCCTCCTTGTGATTTCACGTGACATATTCAAGACCATAGCAAGTCCATTGGACCTTTACGATCCTGATGGATCAGTTCCCGAGAACTTTGAATTTTTGGTCTAAGATGCGCACTGACTCCACCTGGAAGTCTCCTTCCTGCTACACCTGGATCACAGTCCAATCAATCATGTGGTTAGGATCAACCACATACTTCCTTAATAAAGACACATGAAACACATTGTGAACTCTAATGGATGCAAACAATGCAAGCATGTATTCGATTAGGCTTATCCCCTCTAAAATTTCAAATGGCCCATAACATCTTGTTGCCAATTTTAGGAAACTTCCCAATTTCCATGAGCTCCTTTTTACCTTAACTTTCAAAAACACATGTTCGCCCACTTTGAATTGCCTGTTTTCCCTGCCTTTGTTGGCATAAATTTTATGCCTCTATGCAATATTTAAATTATAGTTTATCTTTAACATCTTCTCTTCCATTTATCTTAGCAATTATGACCCAATAACTACTCTATTATGTTGGGTTATCCCAACTCATCGATGTGTCGCATTTTCTGCCATATAAGGCTTCAAATGGGATCATCTTCAATGATGCTTGATACCCATTGTTGTAAGCAATCTCAACCAAATGAATATAGTCTTCCCACTTGGAAGGCTAATTCATTACATAATCCTTAACATATATTCAATTATTTGGTTGACCCTCTCTATTTTCCCATCTAATTATGGATGATATGTTATGTTGAAATTTAGATTTGTCCCAACTCCTTTAAACAACCCTTTCAAAAAATTGGAAGTGAACTTGGTATCTCTGTCAAATATGATTACCTTAGGCACACCATGTATCCTAGCAACTTATTTAAGATAAATTTATACAATGTTGGTTTCCTTGTGCGTCATCTTGACATGTATAAAATGTGCAGCCTTCGTAAGCTTGTCCACCATCACAATGATGGAATCATGTTGCCTTGTTGTTTTGGGAAAATTGATAATGAAATGTACTGTAACAACCTCCCATTTCCAATCTGGAATGGGCAACGATTGTAGAAATCTTGTTGGATTTATGTGCTCAGCCTTTACCTTCTAGCATTCCATGCATATAGCAACAAAATCAACTACATCTCTCTCTTCAATCCCGACCAATAATATTGAGCTCTTAATGCTGCAATTATTTTATGATATCTTGAATGTCTAGCATATGGAACATTGTGCATCTATTTTAAAACTAAATCTCTCAATTCTTGATAATTAGGAACATAAACTTTGTTCCTATGCAAGAGAATTTCATCCTCTTCCAGCTTGCAATCTTTAAATTTCTACTATACATTGATCTATTGTAAGTTTTCTTTAATTTGTACATAATGTCGGTCTGTCGTTACAACTTCTAAAATTCTATCTTTTAAATATGAATTGTACATGCTTATGGTTGTAGCATGCATTTCATGCACCCTTCTGTTGAGTGCATTAGTCACTTTGTTCTCTTTTCCTTTGATGTGCTTGATGTCAAAGTCATATTCGTTGAGGAATTTTACCCATCTAGTTTGTCTAGCATTTAATCTTGGTTGTCCAAACAAATATTTTAGTCCAATATGGTCTATTCTTAGCTCAAATTTTCTTCCCATGAGATAATGTCTCCACATTTTCAGCACATGAACAATTTCCAAATCATGTGTGGCATATTTCCTCTCACTCTCCTTCAAATTTCTTGACTCATATCAAGTTACATGCTCATTTTGGGTAAGGAATACACCAAGCCCTTCTATACGTGCATCTGTGCACACAACACAATCCTCATTTTGATATGCAATCTTTAAGATAGGTGCATTGGTTAATAAATCCTTCAAGTGTTGGAAACTCTCTTCACACTTGGCAGTCCATTCGAGTTTTATTCCTTTATTTTGCAAGGAAATGATCTGATGTGCAATCTTGGATAAACTTGCAATGAATCTCCTATAGTAACCAACTATAACCATAAATGATATAACCTCTCAAATATTCTTTGGTGTTGGCCAATCTCTAATTGCTTCAATCTTTTCTGGATCCATTACTATGCCATCCTATGAAACAATGCGGCCCAAATAGTGGATTTGCTTCTGATAAAAAGTGTGCTTGCTCAAGTTAGCATACAATTGTTGTTCTCTCAACACTTGTAAAATCATCCTCAAATGTTGCTCATTCTCCTCCTCTATCTTGGAGTAGAAAAGAATATCATCCAAGAAGACAATAACAAATTTGTCCAGGTAATCTCTAAACACTCCATTCATTAAACATATAAAAGTAGCAGGTGCATTTTTCAACCCAAATGGCACCACTACAAACTCATAATATCCATACCTTGTTCGAAAGGTTATCTTGTTAGTATATTCTTCTCTGATTCTCACTTGATGATAACCTGATCTCAAGTAAATCTTGGAAAATATATTTTCTCTCAACTGATTAAAAAGATCATCAATCCTTGGAAAAGGATACTTGTTCTTTTTTGTAACCTTATTCAGTTGTCTGAAGTCAATACATAACCTCAAAGTTCAATATTTTTTCTTCACAAAAAGCACCAAGGAATTCCAGGGTGAAACACTTGGGCATATGTACCCTTTCTTCAACAACTCTTATAGTTGCATATGCAACTGTTTTAGTTCTGGTGTGCTCATTTAGTAGGGAGTCTTGGACAATGGGGTAACTCTAGGAATCAAATTAATGTCTCTCTTTGGTGGTAATCTCAAAAATTCCCCAAACACATCTGCATATTCCTTCAAGACTGGATAGTCTTCAATATCTGACACTTCATTCTAAGTTGTCTCTTCCAAATGGGCTACATATGTTTGGCACCCTTTTCTAAAGATTATTTTTAGTTTTAATGTTGAAATTTCTTTGATAGATATATGCCTTGGAATACCTTTAATTGTCCTTGAATTCCCTTCCTCATCCATACATGTGACAAACTCATTGTAACAATCTAGGACATAATGATGCTTTTCCAACCAATCCATACCAATGCAATCATATGACCTAAGCGATATGATTTTCAAATATGCCTTAGTGTTGACTCCATTCATGTTCACTGCATAATATTTAACAAGCTCATTGATTCTTCTCCTGGTTCCAATGGCTAGCTTAACCAACCAAGAATTTTCATGCTTACATATCTTCAATTTAAATCTATCAACCATATTAAGATCTATATAGCTATGACTAGCTCCAAAATCAATCAAAATAACTATGGGTTGATTATCAATACTACCTTCCACCTCAATCATGTGGGATTGATAGCCTTCTTGTCTATTGTCCAAGGCTACATAAATCCTTGGCACACTCCTACCCATATCTTCCACTACATCAACTTCCTAAAGGTTATGCACACTCTTCATCATATGTCCTTTATGTTGGGTATGTGTTATATTCTTTGCATGTGTGTGGGGGGGTGTGTCGGATTTGACGACAGGGTCTGACAATCCCACCACCTAACGATCTTTGTGTACGTGTGTTTCAACCACTTTTCTAAGGGGGGGCAAGATTGCCCCCCCTTTCTTAGGCAAAGCGTTGCCCCGAAAATAATGTTTTGGGCAGTTTTTGCTATCTTAACAGTTTTCAATATTTTTAGCGGTTTTCTAAATTAATCCCTGATTAAGGGATTAGGGTTTTGGTAGATGTGGAATAACTGAAATATTGCATATATTGTATTGTGAGTTGTGACATTAATACAATGAATAGTTGAGAGGTGTGGCACCAAGAAAAAATGGTTTTCCTCTCGGTTAAGGGTTTCCAGTGTAAATATTTATGTACTATGTATGAGCCATTGATTAATTTATGTTTTTCTTAAGAAAATGTATGCATTTCTTTACTTCATAGGTTTAAAACTTACATGTGGTATCATAGCACGTTTTTGGCTGCAGGGGGATGCCTTTATTGCTGAGGGTTTAGCTTGGTCTTAATAGATCAAATTTAAATTGGGTATGTGATCAACTTGGGTTTCAGTGGGAGATTTGTAGTGATGTTTCGTGTGTTGAAAGAGAATGGAAAGCACTTCTAAAATCAAGATTGAGAAGTTCAACGATCAAATATTTGAGCTATGGAAGCTCAAGATGGAGGACCTTCTTGTAGACAAAGAACAATGGATCATTGTGGATCCTCGTACACAACCTATTGGTACACGATCTATTGGTATGTCAAAATAAGATTGGGAGAAGTTGGATAGAAGAGCAAGGAGTATGATTCAAATTTACTTGGCATATTTGGTGTTACTGAGTGGGTTGGGAGAATCTACAACCAAGGAACTATGGGAAAAGTTGGGGAATTTGTATCAATCAAACACGTTGTTTCTTCGAGAGAAGTTGTGTCATCTCAAGATGGAAGATGGATATTCTGTGATAGAGAATCTAAATGACTTCAATACTCGGGTAAGTCAACTTGTCTCTGTTGATATTAAGCTTGTAGAAGAAGATAAGTGTATTACCTTGTTATGTTCTTTGCTAGAATCATAGGATAATTTGGTTGTAGCAATTGGTAGTACCACTCAATATAGATTGAAGTATGAGGATGCACTTGCATCCTTGTTATCAGAAGAGATGAGGTGGAAGAGCATGGATAGTTAGAGCACATATGCTTTATTTGTAAGAGGTCGTCCCCAAGACAAGAATTGTTTCTTTGAAAGAAGTTGTATCATCTCAGGATGGAAGATGGATATTCTATGATAGTGAATCTAAATTCCTTCAATACTCTGGTAAGTCAACTTGTCTATGTTGATATTAAGCTTGTAGAAGAAGATAAGTGCATTACCTTGTTATGTTCTTTGCTAGACTCATAGGATAATTTGGTTGTACCAATTGGTAGTACCACTCAATATGAATTGAAGCACGAGGATGCACTTGCATCCTTGTTATCAGAAGAGATGAGGTGGAAGAGCATGGATAGTAAGAGAACATATGATTTATGTGTAAGAGGCCATCCCCAAGACGTGAATAAAAATAAGTCTTGGGTGGGGAGGGGGGAGATCTAAATCTCTGGAAAAATATTTGAGGAAATGTTGGAAGTGTGGTAAAGTTGGGCATTATAAGAAAGATTGCATGTTTAAGAATGTTTATAAAGCAAAGGGATCTGATGATGCCTCTTCCATAGAGGCAAAAACCTCCACAGAAGAAGGAGGTGATGTTCACCTAACATCTACAGGTACACATGTAGATCATGGTGTATGGTCGATCAACTTAGGTGCATCATTTCATATGACTCCTCACATGAGTGGTTTTGCGAATATGAAAAGTATGATGTTGGTGATGTCTTCCTAGGACATTACTTGACAACCAAAATCATGGGATGTCAAAGAGTGAAGATATTGCTGAAAGATGGAAGGATTAGAGCTCTCCCTAGAGTTCTACAGATTCCAAATCTATCCAGGAGCATAATATCTATAATTAATTTGGACGATACAAGTGTCGATACTTTATTAGGAAAGGGCACTTGCAAAATGGTATGGGGATAAATGGTGTTGATGAGGGGAGTCTGGTGTGGAAATCTATACAAGTTTTTGAGAAGTACTTACACTTATGGGTGTAACAGTTCTATTGTTCATGAGCAGAGAAATAAGGAAGATAGGATCCATATTATCCATGGAACGAACAACATGCCATGGCATCAAATATTGGGAAATATTGGAGAAAAGGGAATTCAAACACTACATGGTAAAGGTATGGTTGAAGGTATGTCTAATTGCACCTTGGATTTTGATTTTTGTGAACATTGCATATATGGTAAATCGAATTAAGTAAGATTCCCATCTCGTGCTACAATAGAAAATGGGATCTTAGAGTTGATACACAATGATGTGTTTGGACATGTACCTATTCCATCACTAGGTAATGTTAGAAAAACAGGACCACGGAGCAATAAAATAAAACAAATGTGGAAACAAAACACAGAAGATACACAATACAAGAGAGACACAGATTTACGTGGTTCACCTAGTGTGGGCTACGTCCACCAGAGAAATTGCCAGGTCCTTCCTTTATTATTATTCAACAAATGAAGAGATAAAACCTACGACAAAACCCGCTGTAACTTCCTCTTCTTTCTCTCACAGTATCCTCTCTCAGAATACAATATTCGCCATCAACCATAGCCGCAATACATTTCCCTCATAAAAGAGGGTTGCCTTCTAGGGCAAAAAACCCTAACATAATCTCTATCGTTATATCTGTGACCTTATAATGAACAGTCCAAATTTACAATGAAATTACAATATACATTTACAAGGAAATTTTTCCTTCAGGGGCCCACTTGCCCCCGAAACCCCCCAGCCAAAGGGATAGGCCCCCCAGACCCCGCAGAGGGGGAACCCCCCCCTCTGCACTAACCCGTGTGGAAGAGTGTACATACTTTTAGGGTCTAAAGTCTTCATGGGGTATAAACACGGCTGAAAGCAAGGAACTCTGAATCAAGAACATAATCAGGCTCCACAACCAACAGGTAAATCTTTGTATTATGTATCATTCGTAGATGATTTCTCAAGGGACACATGGATTTATTTTCTTATGAAGAAATCTAAGATATTTGTTAAATTTAAAGAGTTTAAGGCTCTGGTAGAAAATCAAACGGAGAAGAAAATAAAGGTGTTGAGGATAGATAATGGTGGAGAATTATGTGGGAATGAATTTGAAGAGTTTTGTAAGAAGTGTGGTATAGCAAGGAAAAAGACTACTCCATATACACCTCAATAGAATAGGGTTGTAGAAAGGATGAACAAAAAATTGATGGAAAAGCAAGGAGCATGCTCAGTGGTGTCGAGTTAGGACAAGAATTATGTGCAGAGGAAGTGGGTATTGCATGTTTCCTGGTCAATCGATCACCCTCATCATCTTTGGATGAAAAAACCCCACATGAGGTATGGACTGGTAAGAAATCCTCTCTTGAACATCTTAGAGTGTTTGGTTGTGATGCTTATGTACATGTTCCAAAGGAAATTAGGAATAAGCTGGATAATAAAGTTGAAAGTTGTATATTTATTGGTTATAAAGATGGTATGAAAGGTTATTGTCTTTGGAACCCATAAAATAAGAAGATTGTTTATAGTCAAGATGTTTTTTTTATAGAGATTAAAGATGTTCCAAAAGAAGAATTCCTACCAAGGGAAGGAGAACATGAAAAAATAGTGTTTGATTTGGATAATCCAAAATCTGAATCAACATAAGAAGATGAAGCAGACAAAGAAAAATAACCTCATACCTCAATATTGAGGAGATTAGTGATGGAAATAAGGAAACTAGAGAGGTATAGTCCACCTAATTTTTGTGCTAATTTTTCTTTATCTATTATTGATGATGATCCCAGAACTGTCAGGGAAGCAATGAATTTAGAAGATAGTAAACTTTGGAAGAAGGCCATGGTTGAAGAGATGGATTCCTTGGATACAAATGAGGCTTGGGATCTAGTTAAGTTGCCAACTGGAAGAAAGGCCATTATCAACTAATGGGTGTTTAAGAATAAGTTGAATGCAAAAGAAAAAGTGGAGAAATACAAATCTCGGTTAGTAGCAAAAGGTTATTGCCAGGTAGAGGGAATTGACTTTGGTAAAAAAAAATCTTCTATTTCCAAGTCAACTTCTATTATATTTATTTTATCTATTGCTACTACTTTTGATTTTGAAGTAGAATATATGGATGTGAAGACAATATTCCTACATGGGGATATGGAAGAATAAATCTACATGAAGCATCCATAAGGCTTTGCAATGAAGGGAAAGAAAGAGTTGGTTTGTAAGCTAAAGAAGTCACCATATGGTCTAAAGCAATCACCTAGGATTTGGCACCAAAATTTTGACAGAAGCAAGGTTGATCACTGTGTATATTCCAAGTAGTTTGGTAATCACTTCATTTATGTAGTTTTGTATGTCGATGACATGTTGCTAGTACGAAATACTATGGATGTTATCAAAGAGGTGAAATCATAATTATCCTCCAAATTTGACATGAAGGATGTCGATGATGCTAACTTCATTCTGGGAATGGAGATTAAAAGAGATCGTGCAAAAATGAAACTCTAGTTGAATCATAGAAAATATGTCAAGACAATATTGCATAGGTTTAATATGTAGGGGTGAAAACTAGTCAAGTTTCCTATTCTTGTAGGTGTAAATTTATCTATAGAGCAGTGTCCCAAGACATAGGAAGAGGAAGAGGACATGTCTCATGTTCCATATGCTAGTGTGGTTCATAGTTTGATGTATGAAATGGTTTGTAATAGACTTGACATTGCACATGTAATGGGATTTTTGAGTAGGTATATGTCAAAACCATGGAAGGAGCATTAGACAACAATAAAGAGGGTTTTCAGGTATTTGCATGACACTACTAGTTATGGACTGTGCTACCAAGGAAGACTAGGATTGGACAGAGTGTTGGAAATACGTGGGTTTGTTGATTCAGATTGGGTTGGAAATCCATATTGTAGAAGATCTACAAGTGGGTATCTGTTTAACCTATTTGGAGGAACTATCAATTGGATGAGAAAAAGACAGGCTATAGTGGCACTCTCAACTACATAAGATGAATACATGGCAACCATTCATGCAAGCAAGGAATCAATATGGTTACAAAGATTGTGTTCAGTTATTGGGTTGGTACAACAAACAATAAGATTAGATTATGATAGTTAGAGTGCAATCTTCTTGGAAAAGAACCCAACTTATCATTCAAAGATAAAGCATATTGATGTTCAATATCACTTTGTGAGAGACACAGTTGAAAATAAGAAGGTGTTGTTGGAGAAGGTTGACACTTTGAAGAATGTTGCATATTCATTAACAAAGTATCTGAGCACCAAGAAGTTATCCCAGTGTAGAGAAACAATGGGCATAGTTTCCTTGAATTGTAAATTCGGTGACCCCCTGTATGCAAATAAAACAATAAGTGGGAGAATGTTGGGTATGTGTTATATTATTTTCATGTGTCTCGGGTGGTGCATTGGATTTGAAGACAAGGTCTGATGATCCCACCACTTGATGCTCTTTGTGTACGTGTGCGTCGGGTGATTTTTTGAGAGGAGATTGTCGGGGGGGGCAGGATTTTTCCCCTCTACTTAGGTGAAGCCTTCAACTCTCAGCGCTAGCCCGAAGCCGGCGGGGTTCGGGGCATTGTTTTTTTGGGCATTTTTTTTTTCTATTTTAGAGGTTTTCTAAATTAATCCCAGATTAAGGGATTAGGGTTTTGGTAGCTGCAGAATACCTAAAATATTGTATATATTGTATTGTGAATGGTGAAATTAATACGATGAAGAGTTGAGAGGTGTGAAACCAAGGAAGGTTGGTTTTCTCCCGGTTAAGGGTTTCCAACATAAATCTCTGTGTACTATGTGTATGAGCCATTGATTAATTTCTATTTTTCTTGATAATCTGTATGCATTTCTTTACTTCATAGATTTAAAATTTAATCTCTATGAGGACAATTTTATGCATGTTGTTCCTCCATACGCACCTCAATAGAACATGGCTGCAGAAAGGATGAACAAAAAATTGATGGAAAAAGCAAGGAGCATGCTCAGTGGTGTCATGTTAGGACAATAATTATGTGCAGAGGAAGTGGGTATTGCATGTTTCCTGGTCAATCGATCACCCTCATCATATTTGGATGAAAAAACTCCACATGAGTATGGACTGGTAAAAAATCCTCTCTTGAACATCTTAGAGTGTTTGGTTGTGATGCTTATGTACATGTTCCAAAGAAAATTAGGAACAAGCTGGATAATAAAGTTGAAAAGTGTTTGTTTATTGGTTATAAAGATGGTATGAAAGGTTATTGGCTTTGGAACCCATAAAATAAGAAGATTGTTTACAGTCAAGATGTTTTGTTTAAAGAGATTAAAGATGTTCTGAAACAAGAATTCCTACCAAGGGAAGAAGAACTTGAAGAAATAGTGTTTGAGTTGGATAATCCAAAATCTGAATCAACATAAGAAGATGAAGCAGAAAAAGAAAAAGAACCTCATACCCCAATATTTAGGAGATTAGTGATGGAAATAAGGAAACCAGAGAGGTATATTCCACCTAATTTTTGTGCTAATTTTTCTTTATCTATTATTGATGATGATCCCAGAAGTGTCAGGGAAGCAATGAATTTAGAAGATAGTAAACTTTGGAAGAAGGCCATGGTTGAAGAGATGGATTCCTTGGATACAAATGAGGCTTAGGATCTAGTTGAGTTGCCAACTGGAATAAAGGCCATTATCAACTAATGGGTGTTTACGAATAAGTTGAATGTAGAAGGAAAAGTGGAGAAATAAAAATCTCGGTTAGAAACAAAAGGTTATTCCCAGGTAGAGGGAATTGACTTTGGTAAAAAAAATTCTTCTATTTCCAAGTTAACTTCTATTATATTTATTTTATCTATTGCTACTAATTTTGATTTTGAAGTAGAATATATGGATGTGAAGACAACATTCCTACATGGGGATATGGAAGAAGAAATCTACATGAAGCATCCATAAGGCTTTGCAATGAAGGGAAAGAAAGAGTTGGTTTGTAAGCTAAAGAAGTCACCATATGGTCTAAAGCAATCACCTAGGATTTGGCACCAAAATTTTGACAGAAGCAAGGCTAATCACTGTGTATATTCGAAGTAGGTTGGTAATCACTTCATTTATGTAGTTTTGTATGTCAATGACATGTTTCTAGTAGGAAATAATATGGATGTTATCAAGGAGGCGAAATCATAGTTATCCTCCAAATTTGACACAAAGGATGTCGATGATGCTAACTTCATTATGGGAATGGATATTAAAAGAGATCGTGCAAAAATGAAACTCTAGTTGAATCATAGAAAATATCTCGAGACAATATTGTAGAGGTTTAAGATGTAGGGGTGAAAACCAGTCAAGTTTCCTATTCTTGTAGGTGTAAATTTATCTATAGAGCAGTGTCCCAAGACATAGGAAGAGGAAGAGGACATGTCCCATGTTCCATATGCTAGTGTCGTTGGTAGTTTGATGTATGAAATGGTTTGTAATAGACTTGACATTGCACATGTAATGGGAGTTTTGAGTAGGTATATGTCAAAACCATGGAAGGAGCATTAGACAACAATAAAGAGGTTTTTCAGGTATTTACATGGCACTACTAGTTATGGATTATGCTACCAAGGAAGACCAGGATTGGACAGATTGTTGGACATACGTGGGTTTGTTGATTCAGATTGGGCTGGAGATCCATATTGTAGAATATCTACAAGTGGGTATGTGTTTAACCTATTTGGAGGAACTATCAATTGGATGAGAAAAAGACAACCTATAGTGGCACTCTCAACTACAAAAGATGAATACATGGCAACCACTCATGCAAGCAAGGAAGCAATATTGTTACAAAGATTGTGTTCAAGTATTGGGTTGGTACAACAAGCAATAATATTATATTATGAGAGTTAGAGTGCAATATTCTTGGCAAAGAACCCAACTTATCATTCAAAGACAAAGCATATTGATGTTCAATATCACTTTATGAGAGACATAGTTGAAGACAAGAAGGTGTTGCTAGAGAAGGTTGACACTTTCAAGAATGTTGCATAGTCATTAACAAAGTATGTGAGCACCGAGAAGTTATCCATTGTTTCCCTGTATTGTAAACTCTGTGACCCCCTATATGCAAAGAAAACAATAAGTGGGAGAATGTTGGGTATGTGTTATGTTCTTTGGATGTGTCTCGGTTGGTGCATCAGATTTGAAGACAACATCTGATGATCCTACCACTTGATGCTC
>ML800856.1:153297-175974 GCA_009831015.1 Picea engelmannii
GTGGTGGGGGTAGGATTACCCCCCTCTACTTAGGTGAAGCCTAGCTCGAAGCCGGTGGGGTTCGGTGCATTTTTATTTTGGGCATTTATTTTTCTATTTTAGAGGTTTTCTAAATTAATCCCAAATTAAGGGATTATGGTTTTGGTAGCTGCAGAATACCTAACATATTGTATATATTGTATTGTGAATGGTGAAATTAATATGATGAAGAGTTGAGAGGTGTGAAACCAAGGAAGGTTGTTTTTCTCCCGGTTAAGGGTTTCTAACATAAATCTTTGTGTACTATGTGTATGAGCCATTGATTAATTTCTATTTTTCTTGATAATCTGTATGCATTTTTTTACTTCATAGATTTAAAAATTACACTCTATGAGGACAATTTTATGCATGTTGTTCCTCCATACACACCTCAATAGAACTAGACTGCAGAAAGGATGAACAAAAAATTGATGGAAAAAACAAGGAGCATGCTCAGTGGTGTCGGGTTAGGACAATAATTATGTGCAGAGGAAGTGGGTATTGCATGTTTCCTAGTTAATTGATCACCCTCATCAACTTTGGATGAAAAAACTCCACATGAGGTATGGACTGGTAAGAAATCCTCACTTGAACATTTTAGAGTGTTTGGTTGTGATGCTTATGTACATGTTCCAAAGGAAATTAGGAATAAGCTGAATAATAAAGTTGAAAAGTGTATATTTATGGGTTATAAAGATGGTATGAAAGGTTATTGGCTTTGGAACCCATAAGATAAGAAGATTATTTACAATCAAGATGTTTTTTTTAGAGAGATTAAAGATGTTCCAAAACAAGAATTCCTACCAAGGGAAGAAGAACTTGAAAAAATAGTGTGTGAGTTGGATAATCCAAAATCTGAATCAACATAAGAAGATGAAGCAAAAAAAGAAAAAGAACCTCATACCCCAATATTGAGGAGATTAGTGATGGAAATAAGGAAACTAGAGAGGTATAGTCCACCTAATTTTTGTGCTAATTTTTCTTTATCTATTAGTGATGATGATCCCAGAACTGTCAGGAAAACAATGAATTTAGAAGATAGTAAACTTTGGAAGAAGGACATGCTTGAAGAGATGGATTCCTTGGATACAAATGAGGCTTGGGATCTACTTGAGTTTCCAACTAGAAGAAAGGACATTATCAACTAATGGGTGTTTAAGAATAAGTTGAATGCAGAAGGAAAAGTGGAGAAATACAAATCTCAGTTCGCAACAAAAGGTTATCCCTAGGTAGAGGGAATTGACTTTGGTAAAAAAAAATCTTCTATTTCCAAGTTAACTTCTATTATATTTATTTTATCTATTGCTACTACTTTTGATTTTGAAGTAGTATATTTGGATGTGAAGACAACATTCCTACATGGGGATATGGAAGAAGAAATATACATGAAGCATCCATAAGGCTTTGCAATTAAGGGAAATAAAGAGTTGGTTTGTAAGCTAAAGAAGTCACCATATGGTCTAAAGAAATCACCTAGGATTTGGCACCAAAATTTTGACAGAAGCAAGGTTGATCACTGTGTATATTCCAAGTAGGTTGGTAATCACTTCATTTATGTAGTTTTGTATGTCGATGACATGTTGCTAGTAGGAAATAATATGGATGTTATCAAGGAGGTGAAATCATACTTATCCTCCACATTTGACATGAAGGATGTCGATGATGCTAACTTCACTCTGGGAATGGACATTAAAAGAGATCATGCAAAAATGAAACTCTAGTTGAATCATAGAAAATATGTCGAGACAATATTGCATAGGTTTAAAATGTAGGGGTGCAAATCAGTCAAGTTTCCTATTCTCGTAGGTGTAAATTTATTTATAGAGCAGTGTCCCAAGACATAGGAAGAGGAAGAGGACATGTCCCATGTTCCATATGCTAGTGCGGTCGGTAGTTTGATGTATGAAATGGTTTGTAATAGACTTGACATTGCACATGTAATGGGAGTTTTGAGTAGGTATATGTCAAAACCATGGAAGGAGCATTGGACAACAATAAATAGGGTTTTCAAGTATTTGCATGGCACTACTAGCTATGGATTGTGCTACCAAGGGAGACCAGGATTGGACAGAGTGTTGGACATACGTGTGTTTGTTGATTCAGACTAGGCTGGAGATCCATATTGTAGAATATCTATAAGTGGGTATGTGTTTAACCTATTTGGAGGAACTACCAATTGGATGAGAAAAAGACAGGCTATAGTGGCACTCTCAACTACAAAAGATGAATACATGGCAACCACTCATGCAAGCAAGGAAGCAATATGGTTACAGAGATTGTGTTCAGGTATTGGGTTGGTACAACAAGCAATAAGATTAGATTATGATAGTTAGAGTGCAATATTCTTGGCAAAGAACCCAACTTATCATTCAAAGACAAAGAATATTGATGTTCAATGTCACTTTGTGAGAGACATAGTTGAAGACAAGAAGGTTTTGTTGGAGAAGGTTGACACTTTGAAGAATGTTGCATATTCATTAACAAAGTATGTGAGCACCGAGAAGTTATCCTAGTGTAGAGAAACAATGGGCATTGTTTCCATGTATTGTAAATTCCGTGACCCCCTATATGCAAATAAAACAATAAGTGGGAGAATGTTGGATATGTGTTATATTCTTTGCATGTGTCTCGGGTGGTGCATCGGATTTGAAGACAAGGTCTGATGATCCCAACACCTGATGCTCTTTATGTACGTGTGCGTCAGGTGTTTTTTTGAGAGGGGGTCGTCGGGGGGGGGTTATGATTTCCCCCCTCTACTTAGGTGAAGCTTTTGGCTCTCGGTGCTAGCCCGAAGCCGACGGGGTTCGTGGTGTTGTTTTTTTGGGCATTTTTTTTTTCTATTTTAGAGGTTTTCTAAATTAATCCTAGATTAAGGGATTAGGGTTTTGGTAGCTGCAGAATACCTAAAATATTGTATATATTGTATTGTGAATGGTGAAATTAATAGGATGAAGAGTTGAGAGGTGTGAAACCAAGGAAGGTTGGTTTTCTCCCGGTTAAGGGTTTCCAACATAAATCTATGTGTACTATGTGTATGAGCCATTGATTAGTTTCTATTTTTCTTGATAATTTGTATGCATTTCTTTACTTCACAGATTTAAAACTTACACTCTGTGAGGAAAATTTTATGCATGTTGTCCCTTTCGCATCTCTGACACTTTATTGATAGAGAGCCAAGTTCACTTGCCTCTTCAAGGGGGAAACCTCCAGTGGAGTAGAGCTCTATTACAATAATTCTCAAGATAACCTTTCGCATGCATTATACTCTTATTTATACTAATTCTACCTTCTAAACAACATTCTAGAGGAATATCTTTCTAGAAGTGGAAGCTTCTATTAAATCTTCTTACATTATACTTATTCACATTATTAAATAGGCCTTATTACCTAATTTCAGTCTTTATTACATGGAAAATGTATTATTCTACCTATGTGAGGGGTTAGGGAGGTTAGGTCCCTGACAATGAAATTGAACGTAGCAGGTCAAGTTGAGAAATTCAAAGCTTGACTGGCAGCAAAAGGGTATTCCCAAGTCGAGGGAGTCGACTTCGATGACATTCTCTCTCTATCTAAAAATTAACTTCCATCAGAGTACTAATGTCTGTAGCTGCAAAATTTGATCTTGAGATAGAGAAAATATGCGAAGACAATGTTCCTACATGGGGACCTAGAAGAAGAAATATACATGAAAAATCCTAAAGTATTTGCAGTAAAGAGAAAGAAAGAGATGGTGTGAAAACTAAAGAGATCCCTTTATGGTCTAAAGCAATCACCAAGGATGTGGTACCAAAATTTCAACACATACATCCTCAGTTTTGGACTTGTGATAAGTAAGGATGATCACTTTTTTTATTCCAAGAAAGAAGGTAGTCGTTTCATATATGTAGCTCGATATGTCGATGTTGCGTTTCTAGTCAGAAACAACATGGATGATATAACAAAGGTGAAGATGTAGTTATCCTCCAAGTTCTACATGAAGGATCTCGATGCCACTAATTTCATTATGGGAATGGAGATTAAGAGAGACTGGGTAGCTAGAAAACATTGGTTAAATCAGAGGAAGTACATTGAAACAATCTTAAAACGTTTCAACATGTGGGAGTGTAAATCAATCAAGGTACCTATTTCGGTAGGGGTAAAACTAATTATTGAATAGTTTCCAAAGGCACATGAATAAATAGAGGACATGACACATGTTCCCTATGCTAGTGTTGTTAGTAGTCTAATGTATGCAATGGTTTGAAATCGATCAGATATTGCTCATGTAGTGGGAGTATTGAGCAGACACATGTCGACACTTGGAAAATAACAATGTACTATAGTTAAGAGAGTGTTCATGTACTTGTGTGGCACTTCCGAGTATGAAAAATGTTACCAAGGGAAACTTGAAACTAATAGGGAATTGAATGTACATGGCTTTGTTGACGTCGACTAGGTTGGAGATCTTTATCGAAGAAGGTCGACCAATGAATATGTGTTTAGAATGTTTAGTGGCGCAAATAGTTGGATGAGTAAGAGAGAGGTAGCAATAGCCTTGCTCACAACAAAAGTTGAATACATGGCAACCACCCATGTAAGAAAAGAATAAATATGGTTGCATATATTGTGTTCACAGATTAGGTTTGAGCAACAGGCTATAATGGTAAATTGCAATAGTCAAAGTGCAATTTTCTTGTCAAAGAACCTAGCTTACCATTCCATGACGAAGCATATTGATGTACAATGTCATTTGGTAAGAGATATGGTGGAAAGAAAAATGGTGTCATTGGATAAGGTAGACGCTTTGGAAAACATAACAAACTCTTTGACCAAGTCTACGAGTGATGTGAAGTTCTCTTGGTGTAAAGTGGCAATGGGCATTGCTGCCCTAGGTCAGTGAACATAAGTTCAAGTTCTCCTATTTCTGCAAAGAAGACAACAAGTGGGAGAATGTTGGGAATGATATATTCTTTGCAATGGGAATTCAATCAATCGATTGACCAGTCGAGGATGATCAATTGACAGTTAAGTCAATTCGATGTTCGACGAATGGTCGATAGGTGGTCAACAAGACAAACTGACTGGAGGTGGACTAGTATCTGGCAAGAGGTCAAAAGGGAAATCAACTGGACATTGATTGGATGGTTGATTTGTATTCAACTAGTAGTCGACTGGTTCGTATCCGATTGGTGGTCAAAATCTGTAACATAATACTATCATTCACAAGATCGTAGCCAATCATCTTCATGGATCTTTAAAAATTTTGGGTGCCACGAATTAGGGTTTTACATGTTGTAGATTCCTATAAATAATGCATTATGTAATACTGTAAAGATTGATCTTGATAAGCCTATGCCTCAATAGAGAGAGTCACGAGCCTGTAATGTTCATGAATATGTAAGCCAAATGGTTGTAGTGTTGTTCTTTTGGTAAAGAAAGAGAGTAGTATGATGATTGTGTCTTAGGTGTTAACCAAGGTTAATCATGTAACTCTTTATTCACTTAATGAATAAGACAACAAAAGAGTAGGAGTCACTCAAGAAATGTTGGTTTTTCTGGTTAAGGGTTTCCAGGGTAAATCTCTGTGTACTGTGCGTGTTTACCATTGATTATTTTATGTTTAATTGTGTCTTCTCTCTTATGTTTGGTATAGTATTTCTAACACCACTAAGACCAAGCTCTAAATCCTTGGTGACTATTCCTGCCATCATTGCCATTGTTGGATAATAGAGAACAAAAACAAATGAAGTATTTTAATTCATAACAAATGCAATTTTTAGTAAAGCTTTGGTATACCTCCAGTTTCCTTCTTTGCTATTCCAACTCTCCTTATATAGAATTTGGAAGTCGAGACTAGTAGTTACAACTGCTATTGAATAATAAATATATAAAGTATTATTTTATGTTACCTTATAAATTTACTTGAGAAAGTGAAGGGCCAACACAAAAATATAGCACGAGGATACTAAGGATTGAAGTGATAAAGTAAAACATAAACGTGGGGCACCGTCTAACTTTTACACACATAACTTCATCATGTGCATGCATTCCCTTAACTTCTCATCTAAACTCCTTATTTCTTCCCAATAATGATAAAATTCAAAATTTTCTCCTTATTCCCGCCAAAACCCGTATGACTAACTTTTAATATACATGTGTGTTTATTAAGGTGATGAATAAAGCATGATAAATGAATACAATATCATTAACCATAAATCCATAGGAAGCAAGATTCCATCAAATAATCCATATTCCACGAGTTTATCGTAAATCTATTCATAATAAAATGCATAAAAGAAATAAAATACATCTAGACAACATAGTGTATGCATAATGAGTCAAAATTTGTGATCTAGCTTAGATGTTGTACCAAAATTAATAGATAACCCATTAAATATCATGTCACAACATCAATATTTTACAAAGTGTACATCCTCATGTCTAGGATTTGGAAGAAGAAGGTTTGGATGCAGAAGGTCTCCCATCCTTAGGATGAGTGAGAAAAAGAGAATCAAAGAGTTGAATGTCATAGGGTATGACATAAGTGGAGTGGCACACATGATAGAATCCAAAATAGGTTTCATGGGTTTTTCTGGAGTATGCACACAAAAATCATCACAATTGAATTTTGGGGATTTCATGAGAATGGGTGGGATTTTTCCAGTGGCTCTAGAAATATTATACATCATGGTTGTATTGAAGGCAATACATTCATTGGTTGTTGTGGAAATATTAGTGTAATTGGAAATGCCATTGTCATCGAACATGATGGAAGAGATGGGATCCACTCTTTTATTTGTTTTATGAACACAACACAAAGATCATGTTTATTTCACTTTCTCACTTGACAAATCTATATTTCTTGATCCTGAACATCCATTGTTTGGACAACAATAAACTGTGAAACAAATGAACTTAATAGCATCTTATATCTCCATCTCATAATCAAATGAATAGTATAACCTCCATGAAAGAGAACAAGAACTATAAGAGTTAATTCACTACTGCTAATATGAACATATGAAAATCAATAGAAAGGATGTGAAAGGAGTGAACAATGAGGAAAGACTTAGTTTTTAGCAAACAAAAGTGTCAAACCATATTGGAGACAAAATTCCATAGGCTTGGGTTCTTCATATTGAAGACAAAATTCCCCGAAGGCCTTAACTTAAGTATGCCCATGGAGACAGGGTGAGTATGAACTCAATTTTAATACACAGAAGAATTAAGATATTTTCTCAACGACCATGACGATTTCAAAACCAAATAGAGCATTGGGATTTTAGTTCAAAAAATAACAGGACCACATTGCGATTCCAAGGATAATGCTTGCATGGGTCACCCATCCTTGGAATGACCATGAATGCATATTGCCATTTTTTGTTTGCATGAACATGTAGTGAGTAGGATAACTCAATGTGTGGGTCCGTAAAAATGCATGACAATCAATGAGGTGGGATTTATAATCAACCAAAACATATTGCACATGTTAAAACCAATTTCATGGCAACATGAAATTTCCATGAGAAGTGATTGATAGGAATACTGGCAGAGGCTAGGTGCAACCTTGGATAAATATTCACAAAAAGAGAACTGTCCAATAAGTGTAAAAGAAACAAAATGGAGGGATTCAAAATATGCCAATGAAGGAAAAAATAACAAATCAATTTCACAGTATGAACAAAGCAACAATTCCTATTATCAAATGGTGTATGAACTCAATTATGACTCAAAGCATGCCTATGAAGAAGAAGTGTTCCCTCACCTCATCCAAACAAACTCAAAGTCACTGAATCAACTTATTAACAACAACTCAAGCCACAACAATGCCACCAAAATTCCACACCAAATTCAAATGGCTTGCACAAAAGGCTGCATACCATAGCATTTTGCTTAGAGACCCAAGAATGGTGGCCAAAATTCTATTGGCAAAGAAAATATAGAGGTACATTTCAAAATCATAGAAAAATTTCATTTTGGGAAGGATGGCACCGCAATTGACTTATCCTATTAGGCTAGAATTTTCCCATGGAACAACACCAACCACCCTCTATCATTCGATCAAGATCGAATGCCTGAACTTGGCCTTGTAAACCTAAGGAAAATACCTCTGTCATAAATTCCCATAGGGATACAATAATCACTAGAATATGTATAGCATAGGTGGTCAAATATGGGCTAAGTATCAACCATTGAAAATCCATTACATCATACCTTCAATCACCCAATATTAGATTCTTTGCAACTAATGCAAGCAGGGTCCAAACTTTAGGTTAAGTTGTTAGGTTAGTTCACAATCACCTTCAAACACTATGCACACACCATCTTCAATAACAAAGCTATATACAATGCATTATGGTTAGCACTTAGGTTTAGGATTAGCATTGTAGACTTAGATATAACTAAGGTTTTTCCCAATTGACATTTGTTTTCGTTGTTTTTCGTCGCAGGTGTTGAGAACTGAACCATCGAAGACCCATACCACAGTTGAATCATAATCAATCCATCATGATCATCATAATGGGGATAACACTCATAAAATCTTGTCAGTGTTCATCATTTGTTTCACTATAAACATTGATAGTTGTGTAAACAACAACTTAAGCATTCAAGATGTCACCATAACCATAATGATGTTCATAAAAGAAATTATGTGTCATAAAATGTAGTTGAAACCACAAGTGCCAAACCATCGTCATAGGAAATATAAAAAACCCAGGAGATTAGCATAAGCACCATAATTCCAAATCCATATGGGATTATTCTCATAATTCAAGTGCAAGCTACATGGTGGATCCTTTAGTTTCCACATTTATGTAGGTAAACAAAGCTAAGTTTGAGCACTTTGGGTAAGGTTGCTTTGTTTAAGAATCTAAAACAGGGGGGGTAGATTGCAAAACTTTGCAATCAAATATGTTGACCAAAAATGTTGTCAAACAATGTAATTTATCGAGAGCGGGACGACAACTATTGTTGTTAAGGGAAGTTCACAATTCAAGAGTTACAAGGCATTTTTCCATTCATAAAACATTGGAAAACATACATAGGATTTTGTATTGGCCCCCACATATGCAATCAAATGTTGAGAAGTTCAGGAAGGGATGTGCTATATGTAGCTTCTCTAAACTTGCAAATACAATTTGGGGCTATATGCTCCACTTCATGTAACCTCTAAATCTTGTGAGAGTATCACAATGGCTTTTGTTGGAGGACTTCCATAGACAAGGCAACATAATAATTACATTTTTGTAAATATCAATAGATTCAACAATATGGATATGATGGACACCAAGAAGAGTCTACATTTCATTAGAAGATATATGAATAAACTAAAGTGGTTGTTTGCACATTAATACAATTCCTTGTCCTATACATTCACAAGCATCCAAATATGAGGGATGAAATCCTCCCATATATTCAACATGCATACAATAAGGTAGTCCATGGATCATAATGCGTTTTTCCTTTTTTTGTTTGTCTTGGTATTTTGTTGCAAACCCATTTTGAATTGGTCTATTTGATCACAAGGATAGGTAGCAGCCATGAGAAATATTTGCAAGTTAAGGCTATTAATTTTGTTGAAGGAAAAATGAGTATTAGTGCACAAGTGAAAAAGGTTTTTAGGAGTGCCAATTGAGATAAATGTTCAACATGCTTAATGAAGGCCTGATCATGCATTTGAATTTGGCCATTCAAGGGAACAAGTAAAAAGCTCAAACCCATTTTTAGATATGGACTACTTAAAATTTTGGATCAAGTGGGGTATCAATGCATTATGGTTGGAGTTATTGTCTAATATGGGAATTTATTTTGTGGTGAATGTTGGCCTATTGGAATTGTTTGAATTATCAATGATGGAAATTAAAGAAGATGTTGAATCAATTATACCTACCATGGATGAATTGATTTTTAATCAATAGATAATGATGTTGGATGTAGATTAACTCTTGGACAAAAAGATTTGAAGGAATTGATAGGGTGATATGAAATTGTAAATAATTCTAAAGAAGGTTGAGCTACCATAGGTAGTGAAGTAGTGTAATATGTTCAATAATTTTTTATAGACTTGCAAATAATGAAAGTCGATGGAGACCATCAACCTCCCTTGGGGGAGGAATGATCTATCAATAACCATTACTAAATAATCCATAGGTAATTGGTTAAGTGTTAAGGTAGAAAGACCAATATTACAAGAAGGATGGAGAAAAGCCAAACATAGATTGATGAAGAGACATATCCACATGAAGAGTTTGTCAATGTCTAACAGAGGTATGCAAGGAAGTCAACATTAGCCTTATTGATGAAGGAAATGTCTGTCGACTTCAATGTCATTAACGAAGGATATTCCTATCAACGTTGACCTCAATGATGGAGGAAAACACCCATGAAGGTTGATATGTTTGGTGAAGGGTTGATATATGATGTTGGTCTTAGGTTTATAGATGACAATGCATGATTCCATCAACATCAACATAGTGAT
Organism: Picea engelmannii; assembly: GCA_009831015.1. Classification (NCBI taxonomy): domain Eukaryota; kingdom Viridiplantae; phylum Streptophyta; class Pinopsida; order Pinales; family Pinaceae; genus Picea; species Picea engelmannii. The sequence continues at coordinate 163,775 of ML800856.1, forward strand.
AACCATTAATGTTGATGTCATAATTATCAAGCTATAATCGACCCCAAATGATTTGTCGATAGATTATGGCCACTCCATGAAATTCAATCATGTTCTAGTTAGCCATTGAGAGAAAAATAACCTCGTGTAATTAAATCTTGAAGAATTCAATATTTAAGGAGGACCAGGGTTCCAAGAAGGGGTTCATTTGTTTCCAAGTAGTTCCTCAGTTCTACTAGTTTAGCATAGTTCTAGTTTTCCCACTCATATTGGTAAATTGTAGTTAAAATTTCTCATCATTGAATCTTGCTCTAATAGAAGTGTTAACTCTACAAGAATGAGGGTTTGGCTATATAATTTATGTATCATCCTATTTTGGGTTTGTCACTACTATAATTGCTACTTTCTTGCAACTCCTTCATATTAATAATATTGTAGAGTTTTTAATATGTTTTCTCCAATTGTAAAACTTTTATTATATATTTTATGTGATTTATGTATAATGGTTAACAAAATCACCTTGGGTTTGTGCCTAGAAATTTATCTTTCCATAGTCGTTGTCAATGTTTGAGATAACTTTGTGATTCTATCTTCATTTGTAGAATTAGATCCACTAATAAAGTCCCAAAGTTGGCCCCTTAGTCTAACAAATCGGTCTAAAATGAGCCTATTGGTGGACCGATTTAGTATCAAAGAGATCCTTTTTCACTATAGAGTTACTATGGAAGTGTTTGTACAATGAATACTAGAAGTTGGTACCAAGCAAGTGAAGAGACACGTTGGGTTGGAGCAAAAACTATACAAAGGGTGAAGATGATAGAAAAAAAGGCTATGGAAAGTGAACAAGTCTACCAACTAATCAAGAAGTGGGAGAATTTGGGTCTTCCATGCAAGGCTGTTGAATGTGAAGTAATAGGTCTTGTCCTTGAAATGGGATATGCAATAATAATATGATCATTTTGAGTAAATGGAAAGTAAAATAAGTTAGTTGGTTCTACACAATCCAATAAGAATGGTTTTACCACATCCACTTAATGTTAGTTCAAATCCTAGTAATATGGTAATACCTTTTATCATTGTTACCACATGCACAACGACTTCAACATTATTCAATTATTGACTTGGTTTGGGCACGATGAGTTCAATAAGCACCACCATCCAAAATGTAAACCCATTTCCATCACTAATTGGTACACAAAATCCTTTTAGGTCGATGGGGAAAAAAGTAAATATTAATTTTTTTGATGGATCACTTAATTGTGAGAAGTTGGGACAATTGGTTATTTCAAGTTGAAGTGTACTTAAAAATCCAAGGATTTTCAAACTTGTAGAAGGTCTGAGGCGCTTAGTAGAACATGGTAGGAGATGCATTACTTTGGTGGGAAAGTTTCTTATGGAGATCACCAAAGAAGTTTGCATATCAAAACATGTATTGAGTTGAACATTATGTCATGGAAGAAGTTTTATCTGGTTGGATTTGAATAAGATTTGTAGATTAGTTTCTATTTTCTAAGATTTTCTTAAGACAATGTTTAGAATTATTTATCTCCCCTTGCTCTAGAATATTTGTGCTTCCTTGATTAGTTGCATTGCATTGAATTCAGTTGCCTTTTCATCCTTCCTTGGTTCCTTCACATTGTTTGGTTGATATTGGTTTCTTCCTTATAGTTCCATTGTAATTTTTTTTATTGATGCATTCATGAGGGCCTCAAAGTTGTTAATATTTAGTTGTTTTGAATCTTATTAGTTTTCCTGACAATTTTTCCTTGTTGGTCAACTTTTCTTTTGATTTCACCGCTTGGATTTCTTTTTCAGTTGTATACTCCTTTTGGATTATCAATTTGTTTATAGGGCAACACCTTGATAAATGACCTTACTCATGCCATGTTTTACATTTAAAGACTTGTTGCTTATAGTTTAGGGTTCAAATCCAATTTTTTTCTCCACGTTGAAGAATTATTGGTTATGAAAGTCGATTTGTGAGATTCATTTGGATGCAAATGCTTACATAAGGTGTATAATTCTCTGCCTTGGTTATCTCTAAAGATTCAATGAAAATACCATGAGTAAATTCTCGATGTTTTCTAGGATTCATCTGTTATGGAAAACAATGTCCTATGGCTATGGGTCATAACCACAACAAAGAGATACCCTAAAATACCACTCTCGGACTCAAATCAAGCAATCAATTGAGAATAACTACCTTGCTATAACTAACTTTCAAAGGAGAGAGAAGAAATAAACATAGATTCCGACGTCTGATGTCGATCCCATGTGTATACTTTCACTCCAACACTCTTCTACAATGATCCTTTGAAATCTCCTGCATACAAAGATACAAGCAACTGCAAAGAGGTAGTTATCTAATAATCAACTAAAACATGATCATTACAACTTTCATAATAGATTCAAACTAGGAGATGTAAAACACATTATAAGCATGAATCAACATATGAAATTGGATGAGAACGAGAGATCTTTTATTGTGAACAACATAAAAATTTGGTTGCAACCTGTAACTGTTGTGGCATGGTCCCGAGATTGGACTCCAAGTTCCTCCACCCAAGGCTAGAGATGGTCAACAATACCTCCAATACTTTGTGCTCTAACAGGTCCAAGGAAGGCTAAGGATTTCTTCCTGACAAGATAGGGAGAACACACCTTATGGAAACAAGGGTTTCCAGATGGAAGGGACAATCTTAGATGCAAGGGGAAAAGGGGACTTGCAGGACTAAATTGAAAATGCCAACATAAGGATGCATTTCTCTATTCTATCTTTCCTCCACCCCAAGGCTCTAATTTATACTCCTTTTTTTAAGTTAGAGTAGTTATGGACGAGCTATAGGAGGTCAAGAACCCGAGGAACTCGTTAACTTTGCCCAAAAAGTCATAATTTTTTTTTTTTTGAGCCAAATTAACATTTATGCGGGTTTCTAACTGGAAACAAGCATATGTACACAAGATGCTTTAAGGATAGTCAGGTACACCAATAAAAATGGATTTTTTAAAATTATTTTAGAGGCGGAAAGGGGGAAAAAAGTCTTGCAAGCAGGGAAAAGGATGTAGCTTAGGCCAATAAGTCATCATAAGCATATGCTAATTTGATGGTGAGTTTGTTGAGGGCGCAAAATTCGGGGCACATGCGCCAAGTGCATTTTTTCTTGAGTACCATGACCATATGAGAGGAATAGGGTCTAGTACTAGGACGAATAACACTTGCTTCAAGTAATTCTTGAACAATTTTCTCAATTTCATTTTTCTTGGAAAAGGGACGACGATAAGGGAGAACATTGGGAGGGATGATACCTGGTACTAGAGGAATAGAATGATCATGAAAACCATGGGAAGAGGGAAGTCCATAGGGAGTGGAAAAAATAACTTGGTGTTTGGAGAGGACATATTGGAGGTCAGGATGCACATAGGGTGTCTCGACTGCTTGAATGGAATGGAGTTGGGAAAGAATTCCATAATGACCTTTTTTGAGAAGCTTTTCCATTCGATGGGAACTGATGATCTCAGGGGATCCTGCTGTGATGTCGTGGAACTCATACTGTTGTCCCCCCTGTTGGAATTGCATGGTTAATTCCTTAAAATCCATGAGGATGGGTCCCAAAGTGCGTAACCATTCAACGTCGAGCACAATGTCACAAACACCCATGTCGATAGCAAACATATGAGATTTCAGGTGGTACTGACCAATTTGTAGTAGCACATTTTCACAACTCCCACCACATTTCATGGAACCACCATTGGAAATCATGATTTGAAAATTGTTGACAACACAAATATAGCAATTGATTTCCTGGACAATGCAACAATGAATAAAATTATGGGTGTTGCCACTATCAATGAGGATGATGACCCTCTTGTGCTTAATGTAGCCAATGAGCTTGAGGGTTTGGGGAGTAGAGAAACCAGTAAGGGTATGCAATGAAATCAATGGTTGAACTTCTGGTGGATTAGAGGGTGGAGTAGGAGCATCGGTTGGGGGTAGGTATTCCACTAGGGACACTTCAACTTCCTCATCAACAACATCCTCAAAAATGGCCATAAAACATTTTTGTTCCTTACACTTGTGCCCCAAAAAATATTTTTCATCACAATTATAGCAACGACCCTTGAGTTGGTGTTCATCCATTTCTGCCTGAGTTGATTTTTTGATCTTGAGAGGAATGGCAGGAGGGGTAGAATTGGTGGGTCGAGTGCGAGGAATAAAGGAGGGTTTTCGGTTCTGGGCGAAGACAATATGTTGGGCTTCCTTGGCTCATTGAGTATTTCCCAACCAAGTTTGAGGGTGATCCATTCAGACCTGGGCACGAATTTCATCGTTGAGGCCACCGATAAAGCAGTCCCTGAAGAAGGCATCTCACATGCCCTCCATTTGGAAAGATAAGTACTCAAAGACAGATATCAATTTTTCCACTGTGCCAGATTTTTTCAACTTGGTCAAACAACCTAGATAATGGGTGTTAGTGTCAAAGCATTCATAAAGTTTTGCAACAAACTGTGTCTAAGCAACATACTAGCGACATGTTTTTCTATGCCATTTCCACCATGGCCAATGTTCATAATCCATATAGAAAACACCATAATGAAGTTTGGCCAGCTCATCAGTAATGCCATGCAAGGAGAAATAATGCTCCATTTGAGTGACCTAGCCTGTGGGATATGAGCCATCAAATTTGTTCACCTCAACTCTGGGAAGATGGGGGTCACGAAGAAGGGAGTTGGGATGAAAGACCATATTATGGGAAGAGTCCTCATCTTCACAGTGTGAAGGTTGGTCATAGGAGGGAGATCCATGGGTCTGTTTTAACCATTGCTTGAGAGAGGTGGTGAGGGAGGCAAGTTCACCCTTAACTTCAACAAATTCACTTGTAACTTTGGCCTTGAAGGTTGCCAATTTGGAATTGGTGGAAGCAATGTTAGAAGTCACTCTTTGGATGTTCTCCATGTGCTATTTGGGTTTGGCTTGTAGGCAAAGGAGTTCTTGGTTGCAGGTGGTGGCCATATGGGAATGAGGGGTGCCAGGGAGGGGAAGTGGGTCAATAGAATAAAGATGGAGAAATGATATATATGACAGTGATCAGGGTGAAAAGAGGAATGCAATGGAATAAGTGTCAAATAAGGGTGTCGATAAGGGTGGGGGGTCCACGATTTTTGTTTTTGATTAGAAGTGATAGGTACCACAACGATCAGGGTGAAGAGAGAATTCCAACAGGATAGGTCCCAAATAAGGGTGCCAACGAGACCACTGTATTTTTTTTTATTTACTTCTGCAGAGTTATGCTCCGACCTGAATACTGCAGTAACGAATGGCCCAAGTTGTTAACAAGAAAAATTCTGTGGGAATTTCACAACCAAAGTGCAGGAGGAAAGTTTGCACTGCAATTGATCTCATCCGTTACTTTTCCGTTATGTTTCTTCCCAGAGGTTACAGTTTACAGGGTTCCTACAGATAACGATTTTCCCTGTGCTATAACTCTCTGATATATGTGGGGGGTCGAACAATAGTACTCAGCCCAATATTTCAAGGCACCAACTAAGGAGGCTCGACCGTACCCTTGGTTGTACTACCTGATTACCCAGGTACTAGAGAGTCTATTCCCGAGTGTTGCTCTCGGTGTCACTATAACAATCAGGCACCCGATTGGCTGATCTAGAGCTGGTGTTAGGATACCTAGGGGACTCCCAATATACCTGCTGATACGTGGGAGTGATGACTGTGTACAGATTATGTCTGATGCAATACTACTCGAGGGGTACTAACGGGGGTTACAAAGGTTTCCAACAAGGTGAAACATTTGTTTCTAGAAAACCTCGTGAAATCGTCTGTATTTTTTGCGTGTAGTCTTCCCCACTGCAGTTTTACCCACTAAGCGACATATATCTATGCTTTAAAGACACCGATAGTACATGTCTCTACCCAATTAAAAAATTCCCACAGTTTATGCAGAGGAAAGTGCTTTGATACCACTTGTTAGGTACCAGATCTATTATATTAAGCAGAAAACAAAAACACTATAGAAAATACCAGCAGAACAATAAAATGTAGAGAACCACAACAAAAAAGAATACGTTTATTGATAGGAGGCAATGTTCACTTGCCTCTTTGATGGGGAAACCTTCAATAGAGAAACACTCCATTACAATAATTCTCATGCCTCCTACTCTTATTTATACTAATCCTATCTTCTTAAGAACATTCTAGATGAAGATCTTTCTAGAAGTGGAAGCTTCTATTAAGTCTTCTTACATTGACTTGTTCACATTTATTAAATATGCCTTATTAACTAATGTCGACCTTTATTACATGGAAAATATATTATTCTAGCTATGTGAGGGGTCAGGGAGGTTAGGTCCCTAACAACATATGCGGTGTCAAATGACGCTATAACATCATCATACTAGAATTCTAATGAGAGAGAATATGATTGAACCCAAATGAAAACTTGGAAGGAATCCTCCTTCACTGGATCAAAATCTTTCTCCATTATCACATGTAAAGGTTAAATGATTTTAGTTGGTTCCTTGGTTGACTTTTTGTGGTTGATTTCTTTTTTTCTTTTTGAATTTGCTTATATGTTCCTCATTTACATGTCAAACCCTATCTTCTTTGTGTGTAAACATTTCCATGAAAAACCCTTTTGTGTAGAGTTTTGAGGCGATGACCCCTTCCTTCGCTATTATGTGAAGATTTACCATCAAAAGGTTTGATCATATGATAACAACCCAACAAATTTATAAATTAGCACATGTATTGTTCGTAGTATTCCTGCTCGATGTTTTATTCACTGACACCATTTATTTACTCTTCTTAAACACCATTTGGGGTGGGTTGAGTTCTCTATGGTTTTGTCCTTTTCATTCTAGTTTTACATATATTCATATGAATTGTTATGTTTTGAAACACCCTCTCCTTCTTGGCTCACTACAATTTTATCTTATAGGATAGGGGGACCATTTTTCCTTATAGGATAGGGGGACTTGCACCTTTATATGGACTTGCCTTGCTTGTAACCTTCAATCTCTGTTGATTTGATTCACTCATTAGAAGGTACACAACTTTTTAGGTATAGAACTTCGAAGTTAGAAAATTGAAGTTTGCAAGCCATAATTCCATTTTAAAAAATTATTTCATATATGTATCTTTCATTTTTAAATATAATATACAATGCACATCTGGATCAAATTACTTTAAGTAACTTTTTAGGGATATTTTATCTTTTACAATATTTTTATGGTTTTTAAAAATGTCTTATTACTAATTTATTTATTTATTTTTATTTTTATTTATTTATTAAATATTTATGCATAAAATTTATTTATTCATTTATTATATATTTATGTATAAAATTTAATACTTAATATATTTTTATTTATTTTTGATATAAATGTTACTTTAATGATTTTATACGATTGTAAAATATGTGGTTATAATATTTCAAGAAAAACTTGGAGAAAATATTAAAAAATCCTTGAGTGTTTTATAATTAGTAACAATCTTCAAATTAAAAGTAATACATCGTATCCAATCTTTCTCTTGGATGTTGGGTTTTCACCCATTAAAAGTAAGGACATGACCAAATATTTAATGGATAAGCACACATCAATTAAAATGAAGATTGACAATATTCCCAATGTTGCTTCAAATACGAGTGAAAATCACTGAAAACTTAAGAGAGGGTAGACTAAAAATACAAATTCTTAGTTTAACTACTATAACTTGGAAGATAAATGAGAAGGTCTCTCTTCAAAATATTGAGACCATTTATGACATTTTAATTTAAAGAGAAATCATGTTGCAATGAATAAATAGAGAATGAAATAAAAACTAATTTATTATAAAGAGATCCTAAACTTCAAGCTTGAAAATCAAAATTACCTTTCAACTATAAAAAGTGTAAAGGAGAAAATTAATATTGTTAAAATAAGAACAAATTTTCATAGGAGTGAAAGCGGGTATAAGACTAAACCTAAAACATTATGGGAGGAAATGATATCTAACCTTTGTGATGCTAAGAAGTTGGTGGATGAAAAACACTTTCTTAAATTATCCCACCTACATAGACATTAAATCTCATTTTCAAACCATTTATAACACTATAGATCTTCATAACATATTAATTCATGAAAAAGAGAGCTCTAAGAACGCCTCTCCCATCATTTTTATTATAAAAACATGTTGAAATATATAAATTAATTTTCATTTTATTTTTTAAAAATCCAATAGACCAAAGTTAGTCTTTAATAAAGGATAATAGTCATTATTATATGTACAACATATCATAAATATGATATAATACAATAATATTGTTTTTTAGCAAGGATGACAACTATATTCAATATACTTAAATTAATTTTCATTTAATTTGTGAATGAGAAAGCCTTAAATAATATGAGAATATTACACCTAGAAAGAAAAAGAATATTAAAGTGGAATGAAATCTCAACACACACATATCTAATAATCTCAATCAAAAAAATTATCTACAAAGTATGACATTGAAACTATGTATGATGTTAGTGATGAAATAGACAGCTTATTACATCAATCCAAGATATTACGCCCCAAAACTAGCTTCTTAATTTACAAAGCTTTTAATATAAATAATGTTTTATAAACCACTTGTGTCTCAACACATTCTAAATTTAAAGCCCTCTTAACTTAGGAACAAGTTCAAATTGTTAAATTTTTTATAAGAAAAACATTTGAAACATTTTTAAATCGCATAAAACCTTGAAGAACTTTTTTAATAATGCAAAAGATAAAACCAATCAATCACTATGACAAGGTGTTTATCAAATTCATTGTTTTTGCATCCTCTCATATATTGGTCAAATAAGCCATTCTATAAAAACTAGTATGAAGGAACATATAGTTGACAATGACCATAATCACACCTTTAAATTTGTCATTAACTAACATTACCCCTTTACTAAATTTCACGCCTAATATTGTTCCACCTATTTTATTAGAGGAGGTGGATTTTATCCTCGTAAAAGCTAATCCAAGATGTTCAAGATGGTATATCTCACTACTTTCTCAAACACATTCACCCACACAACACATTTTACATAGGACTCAAACACATTCACCCACACAACACATTTTACATAGGACTCAAACACATTCACCCACACAACACATTTTACATAGAATGAAAGAAGGAAGGCCAAGCAAGCCAGCCTCTCACCCTATGACATGACCAATTAACTATTATTGCACCGAAGGAAGGAAGACCAAGCAAGCCAGCCTCTCATCCCATCCCATGACATGAGCAATTAACCATTATTGCCCCAAGAGTAGCAAGGTGCTCTACAACCCACTATGTAAATCTTGTTAAAAAAACTCATTAATTTAGGAAATATTATTATTATTTTTTTAAAATCCAATCCCCCGGCCCCACTATTCTCATAAGGCTTGCCCGTGAATTATGGCAGTCAGCGTTCATCTTATTTGTTTTATTTGAAAAACCAAATAAAATTTGAAAAGAAGCGGTAATAAAGGAGTTGTAGAGTATGAGTAGAGGACACCGACTGATGGACCGTTGGGGGTGTGTGTCTCTATATAAGCATCCATTCATTCCCTGGCATTTATTCATTCTCAACGTCCTCTGATCTGATTTGAATTAAAAGCAACCACCATATCTTCCTCCCAATTCGGCTCTGCAATCTTTGCCTATCGTATCACATCATGGAAGATGTAGAATCGGTCCAGTCCCCTGCTGCAACCACCTCTATCTCTGCAGAAGAGTTTATGGAAGATGTAGAATCGGTCCAGTCCCCTGCTGCAACCACCTCTATCTCTGCAGAAGAGGTTATTGCTATTCTCATTTATATTCTCGACTCATCGAAATCGCAACAATGCAGCTTTTAATTTCTTCTCATGAAATTAAATAATCTGTTTGATTATCCTGCAGGGAACTCAGAATTTGTCAGCAATTACTGGAGAGCAAGAGATCGCTAAGATAGTTGTAAATTAGGCTTTCCCTCTTTTCTTTCTAATTCCCTATTTGCGCTCTTTTCTCTCGGTTTCATTATGGAACCTTTAGATTGTTAATTTTTCTTAATCAAATATATGCCTCTTTAAATTTCGTCATTTCCGCCCGAATATTTGGGTCGATTCTATATCTGCATAACCATACATTATCTGAACGTGTGCTGATGCAATTATGTGTAATTATTATTGCAGGATCTCAATGATTCAAGGACAGATTTGCTCGACCGGATTCAGAGCCTAAAAAAGGTAGGCAGTAATAAGCATGTGCTGATGGCTTATTGCTTTATTTGCTGTTAGCAGTTTTAGATTTAATGTTTGGAAAGGCATTCTGTGATTCACATATTTTCGAATGCCTTTCAGGACTTGCAAGATTGGCGTGGTAAACTCGATACTCAAGTCAAGACCTACCGACAGGTGTGGAATAATAATATTCTTTCAATTCTTTACCTTCAGTGGCGGGGATTAGAGCATTTTGTTCTGTGGGTAGGGTTTCAGGTTTTGAGTTCTCCTTGACAGAGCGATTGGCATGGTTTCCGGGGTTCTGTGCTCTTGCGGTCTTTTGAGAGCTATTTATTAGGAATTTTGCATCAACATATGTCGTTTAGTGTCAAAAGTTTGAGGGAGGGTTTATAAACCACTTCTATGGCATTTAGGTTGTGAACCGTGCCCCTGCCAATGTTTTTTACAGGAGCTTGGAGATTTGAAGAATACGCTCAACCATGAGGTAGAGCAACTGAAATCTGTAAGTGTACCTTTCCTTGTATTATTATTTCTGCAACGCTCACGCCAATGGTCTGTCTGCCTCCATATTATTCTTCTCATAGGCTCACCATTGTATTCTCTATCATGAACGGGGATCGTTTTCTTGTGCTGCAGGGGTTCCAGGAACTAAGAAGTAGTTTGCTAAAGCAGATAGATGCAGCGTCAACCATTACTTCTCTGGTATGAATAACTGACAACTGTTATACTTCTTTTGCTATATTTGATTGAGATGATTTGACTTCTGGAGTGTCACTATCCTTCCATTGCATGTCTTTGCACACATACAAAGCAAATAAGTTGAATTAACAGTTTGAATTCATGAGATGATTTGCTTCCTTGATTTTAAATCTCCTTATTTTCATGCTCGTATATCTCAGTTTTTAAATTTCGTTTTTGTATTGTAAGTATAACATTAGATCACTGGATTCTACTTCAATGATTAAGGTAATCATTTGTACTCTGTATCTTGTGTTCTCATGCAGATTCCCGACTTCCCTAAGAAGGCGGAGGAGGGGTCCGAATCTTAAGTTGGTCGGTGAATGGAAGAATGTAAATGAACTTCTTAGAGAGTGAGAGTGAGAGAGAGACACCTATGACTGGTGATATTAATTGCTGTTAGATGTGCTTGTTTTAATATATAAACTACTGATGTTGTTATGGATGATGCCAGTTATTCTTTAGATCTATTTCTTCAAATCTTTTTGAGGAACTGGTATCAAAATTGTGTTATTATTAGTTTTTCTAACTTGATTTTTAGTTGGAGCAGAGATTAATACTACACCCCAAGGAGAATATCTAAACTCTAATTGCAATATGCTTGTTTTATCTGTTTGTCTTCAGTTTGCCCATAAGCTGGCTATAAACTGCATCACTCCCAGAACTTGAGTATAATATTGAATATGTTATCCATTCATAATGTATTTAAACTGGAAGACTATAATTGAACTTCTAGAGTGATACACTTATGCCTGGTGGCATTAAATGTCCTTATTTTAGTATATGTTCTTTTATACACTGGAAATGGAATGGATAATGCCAGTATGCTATTGGTTTGTCCAACTTAAATTTTAGACTAAGCAGAACATATATAAGTCTACAATATCTCAAGGAAAATCTTGGCACCCTTTCCAATATATGCTTGTTCATCTATAAACTGTATCGTTCTTCGAACTGAAATGCTATATTAAATGGGCAAGGCACAGCCATTCATGGACCATAAGTCAAATGTATGGCGGCATATTTATAATTCTGGTGGATATGCACATGCCAGTTTGGGACGGTTTGCTAGTGGCAACAAAATTTACTCCGGTTTGTCATTTGTGTGCGCTACATTGTGTTTCCTTCATAATATGAGATTTACTGTAATTAAATGAAACTCTAGTTCCACACAAAGATCCTTACATGTCCTCATGCTTGGTACTTTCTGCAATATCAACAGAGGCAAATACTCTGTAGG
>ML800857.1:15489-27301 GCA_009831015.1 Picea engelmannii
GCTATGTTATGTAATGTTTCAGATATGGCCCGTTGACAGGGGCACTGAGGACTTCTCCGTCGATGTTTTCCAGCAGGAAATAATTTTCTCCTACTGGAGCCGAAACCCTGAACGGTCCATACCAGAGGTGGTCGAATTTACTATGCTTTGCTGCCTCTTCCCTTCTCGCATCCCATTTTAGCACCAAATCACCTGGAGAGAATTCTCGATCCTTCGCTTTTCGGTCAAACAGTGCTTTCATGTCATCTTGGTACCGCTGCATCTTTTTGTCAACCTCGGTTCTTTGTTGTTGGACCTCAATCAATTGATTTATTCTCCTGGTCACAGGATTGGGTTCTTCGTTTTGGTCTTGCCACAGCTTCATTACCGATAGCGCCAGGTTTATGGGTAGAATGACATCTGTCCCATAGACCATTTGAAAAGGTGAAACATCGATAGATCTTTTCATTCTTATGCGGTTTTCCCACAATGCGTATTTTAAATGTACATGCCAAGACCTCTTGTTCTCATCCAATACCTTCTTGATAATCTTTACCAGGTTCTTATTTGACGACTCGGCGAACCCGTTGCCTTGGGGGTAGTATGCAGTGGAATGTTCGAGAATGATGTTGTATTTCTGACAAAAACTGATCATAGCCATCGACTTAAATGCTTGGGCGTTGTCAGTAACTATCTTTTGGGGACAACCAAATCTCGACAAAATATTTTCCTCCAAGAAGTTGATTACCACCGAGTCTGTTGCCTTCTTGGTTGGAATGGCTTCTACCCATTTAGTAAAATAATCTGTGGCTATTAAGATCCACCTATGCTGAGCACTAGAATGAGGATTGATCTCACCTATGAAGTCCAGACCCCATTGTTGAAATGGAGCTTCAGTTTTGACTGGAACGAGTGGTAGTGCAGGGAGTTTCTCTTTCCCAGCGAATATTTGACAAGGGTCGCACGCGCGTACTTTGGCATTTACGTCTGAAAATAGCTTTGGCCAATAGTAGCTTTCTCTCAAGATCTTGTAGTTCGTGGCTCTCCATGCGTGGTGTCCTCCACAGATACCTTCATGAAATTCCTCTATAACCCGAGGAGTTTCCGACTCGACCAAACAAACTAGTAGGAACTTGAGTGGATCCTTCCAGTAGAGCTGGTTTTCGGTGATGCAATATTTTACAGCGTGGAGTTTTAAAGTTCTGCATTTGGCTGATGATAGTCCATCTAGGCACTTCAGGTTCAACAAATAGAACGCGATGTCTTTATACCAGCCCAACGATATGAACTTTTCTTCAATCTTTCTTGGATCTAGTCGGTCATCCAGCTCGTGCAGGTTGGTGTCTTTGTCTTCTTCTTGGAGGCAAATAATATCAAGGGCTCTAAGATTCGACGCGGCCAAGAGTTTGGCCAGACCCTGCCCCTTTATCAATTTAGTCAGCTTGACTTCCAGATCGAATTCTTGTATTTTAGTGAGCCATCGCCCTCTTTTTCTGTCACTGTCCGGCTGTACCAATATGTCCTTTACAGAACTAGTGGGTACATACGCAATTATCTTTGAATGTAGCACATAGGTTCTGAACGCTTTCAATGATTTTACCATTGCATATGCTAGTTTTTCCATTATTTTATATTTCAGTTCTACATCTCTGAGGCTTTTGCTAAAAAATTCTATCGGCTGTTCGAACCCCTCTTCATTTTTCTACAAGAGTACCACGGCGATGGTATGTTCATAAGCAAAAGAGAAGATGAGAAAATCTTTCAGATAATCCGGACTTGCTAACACGGGTTCCTCGCTTATAACTTTTTTAATGTGCACGAAAGATGCCCTGGCCTCGGCGGTCCAGTTTACCCCACTGTCCTTCTTCAACATTCCTGTAATCAATTTGACAATCTCAGCGAAATTGGGAATAAACCTTCGCAGAAAATTTATCTTACCTAAGAATGATTGAATTTCTTTTATATTTCTCGGGATAGTGATAGTATCTATCACTTCAATCCTCTTAGGATCAATCCTGATTCCTTCCTTAGATACGACATGGCCTAGAATCTTACCTTCCCGCATAGCGAAATGAGATTTCTTTGGATTCAGGGATAGACCAAACCTGCGGCACTTTTCGAACGTCTGTCTGAGATGCATCAAATGTTCCTCATCAGTTTTAGAAAAAACCGTCAGATCATCAAGGTAAATGACTATGAACTTGTCCCTTTCTCCCACGAAAGCGATGTCCATAGCTCGCTGGAGAGTGGCCCCTGCATTCATCAAACCAAAAGGCATTTTGTCATACATGAAAGTACCCCAGGGCGTGGTGAATGCAGTTTTTTCCCTGCCCTGTTCATTCATAGCAATCTGATTATAACCAGAGAAGCCATCTATCATTGACATTCGATTATCTCCAACAACCTTTTCTAAAATGTGGTCCATCTTGGGCAGCGCGTAATTCTCTTTGAGAGATGACTTGTTTAGGTTTCAGAAATCAACACATAGTCTGATTTCCCCGTTCTTTTTCCTGACTGGAACTAGGTTAGCTACCCAGTCTGAGTATCTCAAAGGTACGATTATCTTCACGTCCAAGAGTTTTTTGACTTCCTTTTCTATCACGGGTAACAAAATGGGGTTAATTTGCCTAATCTTTTGCCTAAATGGTTTGACCCCGGGCTTCAATGGTATCTTGTGATCAATAATGGAAGTGTCATATGTTTTCAATTCATCATAGGACCAGGCAAAAACATCTTTGTATTTCCTGAGCAAGTCTTGGTACTTCACTTTTGTTTTGGGAGGGAGGAATTTTGATAGTTTTACCATTCGGGGTTCTTTTTCGGTCCCTATATCACAGTCTTCTACCTCTTCTGGCTGGGGCTGAAAAGTGGCCTTTACAGGTACATCGTTTTGATCAAAGAGTGTTTCCAAAGGAATCAATCCTTTGGGAATCTGATTGCTCTTAAGGACCAGCATACGGTGATCCACAATTTTATCTCAGAAAACTTCAGGTTCCTCTCCTTCCTGCATGATCCACACGGAGTCATTCTGGTTTTCTTAGTCAGCGTGAGTTTCTGAAAATTCGCCTACTGCAATAAGGAACTTCTTAATCTGTTCATCATCTTCAAAGAGTTGCCAGTGTCAGATATTGTCTGGTATGGAAGGCTTGTATCTGATTTCGATACGATATTTCAGTTTGAAGGTCATGGGAGGAGAAAAGCTTGAAGCTGCCTTTGCCAATGCATCAGCATGTAGATTCTCAGTGCGGGCGATAAAATGGATATTTACAGATGAGAAAAAAAATTCGATGAGATCCCAAGTACAATTTCTATATGCTCTTAGTCTGGGATGCCTGGCTAGGTATTGTCGGTTCACTTGTCTTACTATCAATTATGCGTCACTGTATACCTCCAAGTTTTTTATATTTAATTTCTTGGCAGCCTCTAAACCTAAGATCAATTCTTCATACTCGCATACGTTATTAGTGTAATCTATGTCCCACTGCAAACGATAGGATAAAGGAACAATGAACTTACCTTCAGGTGCTACCAAAAGTAACCCAGCACCAGCTCCTTCAGAAGACGAAGCGCCATCGAAATACATTTTCCACACACCAGTATTACACAGCTCTTCTGTCAAGGGTCTTAACTCTTCTTGCTTTGCATCGATTTCTTCCAGGCAACCATCTAGACCATCATCAAAAGACAAATTGCAGTTTCCCAGATCTTGGTCTGCGATGTAAATGGGAAAGTTGTGCGGGTTTTGAGGGTCACTGACTGTGTATGCTAATCTTGTCTCTCTGTATAAACGAGTGAAATGACCCCCGAACACAGGGATTGTGGCATAGGACATGTCTAACTGAAGGGAACCTCCCAACTTTGCCCCCCATGACCTAGATAACAGCATACCGTACTTAGGGGGAATATCGGCGATAACCACATCCATTAGGATACTTTTAACAGGGACCTGAGCTAAGTCAACTACTATATCTTTTATCATCCCCRTGCATTTAACCTTCCTTGAATCAAAAGAATAAAGATTTCCATAAGGTCTTGTGATCTGAAGACCCAGCTTCTCCATTATAATCTTGGGCATAACATTGTGGGAAGCTCCGGAGTCTAACATACAATTATGCAACAACTGATCATGTATATTCAGAGTGATATAGAAGGGAGCGATGTTGTCTTTGGACCCTTCAAAATGGGGACCAAAAGTGATGTTAGGTCTATCATCTTCCAAGTTTATAACATCGGACTGGCTTTCTAGCTCAGAGACACCTATCATTTTGGTAATTTGTTTGCGATAACAGGGGTTTTTCGCTAATTCCACCAAAGGGATTGGTATCTTAATTTTGTTCAACTCATTTTCAAAACTGAACGCTCTGTTCACTTTGTCTGTTTGTACGGTTGAGACTTCCAAATTMTTTCTTTCTGACTTATTTGTCTGGACAGATTTATCATTCATGGTCTTAGTTAAAGACGTATCCTTGTTTACAGGTTCGATTGGCTGTGTTTGAGTTCCCACTTTTTCTACCTCGGACTCTTGAGCGCTTACTCTTCTCGTTTTGTTGTTTGGTGGTGGGGTCTCGTCCGAAGGAGGCTCGTAAGATTGACCCCTCTGAAGGATTTTGCTAGGTTGAAAAGTCGAGGCAGGTTTATTTTTAGATCTTAGGTTGTATCTAGGTTGAAACTCAGCTATCACTATCTCGTCTTCTGGTTGGGATTCATGGTTCTCAGTGTGATCACTCTCTTCGCTCTCATTTTGCGTCTTCGGCGCATTTAGAGACATTTTGTAGTCCTCGTGAGTCAGATATGGTTGACTACAGTCATCACCAAAATTCGTGAAATCATTATCTGAATCCTCGAAGTCTTGAAAATCGTTAGCTCCTATAAAATTTTCATTTTTCAAGGGGGCTTGTATTTTTTGATCTTCCTTTTTTATTGGTCTTTGTTGATTAGGAGGGTTTTGATTTTTTCTGAAATCCTTTTTGGGGTAAGAGTCAGACTTGGCCTGTTCAAGTTCCATCCGGGTTATTTTGTTTGACAACTCTTTGATCACCCTAGCCATATCGTCCACCCTATCGTCAGACGCTCTATTGGACCCTGAAGGGCCTGCTTGTTCTCTAAAACGCTTGGGCTCTCGGTTTCCAGTCTCTACTCTAGCCTTAAGTTTACCCAAATCCATCATGTTAGATTCTATCTCTACCACATCGTCCTGCATGAGGTTTAAGGTGGATCCCCTTCTCTCTCGCAAAAGTAGTGGGAAATCAGGCTCGAAAGCTCCGGCGAAGGTCACCTTGGCCGCGGGTGGAGATGGTTTGACTTCAGCTAGGATTTTGTTGTATAGTTTATTGAATATCTGGATGAATTCTACGACTGATTCTGAGTTCTTTTTCTTCAAAGCCCCAAATTCGGTTAGATAATAGAGGTGATATTTTCGCTCGCCCCATTGTCTGAGGAAAGCGTCTTCCAAAGCATCATATGAAGGGATAGAAGTTGCGAGCAAGATCCGAAACCAAGTTCGGACCTGACCCTCAAAAGTTTGGACAAGGAGTCTTGAATATAGATCCTCGTGCTCGATACCGAAGATATCTGCGAATTGGTCAAAGAAGTTAATATGTTCCGCGGCGGTCAGATCTCCCTCCCCGGTGAATTTCGGTAAATTCTTTATGTAGTTTTCTGGAAGACCTTGTAGGGGGACGGGTAACACCAAAGGGGCGTATCGGGATGCAACTTTCACAAAAAATCTGGGAGGGGGGGGAGGCCCTTGACCTCCACCTCCTCCTTGAGGCCCTTGACCTCCACCTCCTCCTTGGGGGACTCCTCCTCCACCTCCTCCAAACCCTCCCCCTCCTCTTATAAACCCTCCACCTCCTCCGGCGGCTGCCATCGTTGTTTGTGGAGATTTATAAATGGGGTTTTCAAAAAATAAAAGGGGTTTTATATTTTCTTCGCTAAGAGGAGACTCTGATGAGGAAGGATAAGGAACGCGAGGAGTCGGTTCCTCGGACTTGTAAGAGATGGAATTGGGAAAACCGACGGGTGTGAGAAACGAGTGTGTAACACACTCTTCAGGATTTGTAGAAGTTGGGAAATTTAACTGAAGATAAGAAGGTGTTTTGAAAGATGACGAACCTTCAAAAGGGCCCTTTCCCCTCTGTATCTAGGGGACTATTGGATGAATCTCACTTCCGATTTCGGTATAGGGCATTGAATGTTTAGCATCAAAGTAAGGATTGAGCGAGGTCGAGGTTTTGGAAGGGCTCTCAACCCTCAGTGATGGGATTTCAAGTTGGTAAACTGCATCTATTGGCTTAAAAGAGCCTCTCGCCTTTAGAATTTTTCCAGGATCAGAAAACTGGTGTAATCTGCACACCATCCAGGTTCTGTCTGGTATTCCTTCGAGTGAATGCCAGTTTATTTTTTCGTGGAGTCGCCAAGTGAAAGATAAAAATACTTAAAAGGTGTGTACTCTTTGTTCACCATCAAAGGGTAACACTTTCAACGAAAAACAATTTGTCGTTTTCCCAGGGAAAAAGATTTCGTAACTTCGGTCCCCGGCAACGGCGCCAGAAAGATGTTGTTCCTGAGTCTATATTAAGGCTTAAAAGTACAGTGTCAAGGCATCCGAAAGTGGTTAGGATAAGTAGAAGGGAAAATATCAACCTTCGGAGAAGACTCTAGGGGAGATTTCTTCGTTGGGGTTGTCTGGCTTCGAACTGCTCCTGAATAGTTATGTCACGTTCAATGGCTGCCCATTATTGTTCAAGCTCAACCCGATTAGTGGTTGTTTTAAGTATAGTGTTGAAGAGGTTCAAGGCGATATGCGTTTGGTTCAATAATCTGGTTTCAACGTTAGGTTGAGTTGGTGTAGGAACTGTCATGGGGGGAACAGTATTGGTAAGAGAACTGTTAAGAAAGATTGAGTGTTGTCTCAGTTTAGTTTTATAAAAGAGAATTCACGGTTGCAGTATTAACGATGTATGAAAATCTAAGGCTCGTTCCCGTAACTGTATTATATCTTAATCAAAGGGGTGAGATGGGGGAAAAACATTAAGCCGTTTACAGTGTCAGGTTCCTATCAAGGGAAAATCTTACGAAGTAAATGGAAGAAGAAAATATTTAAGAAAATAACCATGTAACAAAAAATGCATGTAGAATTCCGAAACTGCAAATTGGTCTTACACAGCTGATAGCTGGTGCAGAGGAAAGGCAATAAACAATTACAGAAAACCCAAATTTATTTGTTATAGTAGTGGTAGTACTAAAGTATAACGAAGCACATCAATTACGAATATGAATTGAAAATGAAAAATGAGGAACAAGAAAGCAAACTTGTAATACAGAAGTGACGGAATTGAGAATCTCGGATATGCTTGTATTAAATTTCAATGCAAAAACTCTATTACAAAATCTCAAAAAGGTTCCAGCCTCGTTTATTTCTCTCTGGGGTATATTTATACAATTTCTGCAAAGCAGGTAGAATCTCAATAGTCACAAAAATTTCAGTTATGACAGAGGAGAGAGAAACCGCTCCATCTCCCCTAATCTGTCTTCACTTGTTGCCAGGTGCTCGTCTTCGTGCGGACTCGATGCAGGCGATACATCTTTCCACGAGTTGAGATACGAGCCGTGAAGGTTCCGCTTGACAGCTGGCCTCAATGAAGTAACATTCTCGGGCTAACTGCTGCAGCTTGTCCCCCATTTGTGCATTGATGATATCAAGGGAACTTGGTTGCGCGCTGGGCTGGATCAAGTGCCTATCAACTAAGGCCATGTCCACCCTATCTATCTGAGATATATCGGCCGAATCTCTCTCGTCCTTCTCTTTTAGATCGAGCGAGATATATTCTACATTCATTAGCATTAAAGTTTCTGCATCGCCTCCACTGTCCATACCCAACAGCTCGCCATCTATAGAATTGAAGGCTTCTTCTAATAAATTGGTCACTTTTTGGGCCTGTTCCTTGCCCAAGGCAATGTTATGCTCCCAATCCTTCAACAGAATGTTACCTCTAGTTTTTTCTGGGAGAGCGAATCCGGGAGAACCTGCCGAAAATCTGTTGTTCGTGGCTATCACCGCCTCCTGGAAGGCGACCCGAGCCGCTTCTGCATCCCTTTCTCTGACAGACAGGTTCTCGGAAACCCGATGCATCAACAGGCAATCCTCTCGAATCACTCCCACTTTGGCTAGCAAACTCTGTTGTGCAGAAGAGATCCTCCTCTGAATCTCGATCGCTCAGGATTTAAACCCCTCGACATCGATCACCCTACTTTCAGTGATCTCTACCTGATCTTGCAGCTCTGCGATCATAGTCCTCTGTTGACCCGCCTGTATCCGACCATCTCGAATCACTAGATGTGCTTGCTCCAACTTGGATTTGAGCACTTCTATTTCATTTCTATCAACTAGTCGAGCCAGTTCTATCTCCCCGCTCACCTGACCTTTAGCATTTTCTGTGGCCGAAGCTACTCTGGCTTTGAGAGTCTTGATCAGGCGATTTTTTCTTTTGAGCTGGTTTTTCAACAATCCGACCGAAAATTGATTCGCCGATGCATACACTCCTAGCGTTCCTGCGATCTCCGTGGTGAATTGTTCATTCTTTTTGTTCTTTCCATTGGTCATAACCTTGAACTTTTTAACGGTTGATTCTCCCTCCTGGTAGAATTCCCTTTTCACCACTGCTTTTCTCTTTCTTTCAAAGAAGAACTCGTTTGGAGGAAGTTCTTATGCTCTGATAGGCCTCAATTCCTCATTGAAAATCCATCCTTCTTCTATATTTCCTTGCATCGACTGCAAGGGGGTGATAGAAGTGATGGGTTCCCTGATTTGTTTCGTTGCCTTTCCTGGGGTGACGACCGGGTCCTACTTCTTCGGAGGTTCAGGGGTATTCGTCTCAGTTTTCGGATTCTATTTCTTTGGCGGGTCCGGATTATGTGCCTCTGCTTCAGGCTTCTTCGTTTTCTTCCCCTCGTCCTGGCTTCTTCCCGAGCCAGGAGATGCATCTTTGGGGCCTTCAGCATCCTTCGGTTTTGTCTCAGAAACGCCCGGGCTCACTCCTCCCAACACAGCAGGGAGACAACTTCGTCTATGTTCCTGAAATTTCAATACAGAGGCTATGTCTTCTAGTGCTAAAGATCAGATCCGAGCTAACACTTCCTCATAAGACCTTGCCCCTCGGAAAAGGTCATCTGGGCGTGAAAAATCATGTTCAAACCTCTTCAGCCCACAATTAGCTAAATGGTTGCTCACAATTTTCTGAGGATCATGTTTTTTATACTCGATGGAGACCAAACTCAGGTCTTCCACGGCTGCAGCCTCAGCTTTGGCATGCCCGAAATCCAATAAAGAATAAGAATTTAGTCGAACGGGGAAAAATGGCCACACCTTCTTTGAAGATGCTTTGAGTTCTTTACTCAGCCCGCCAATCACTGTTTGTCGGGCGATCTCATGACAAGCCAGCTTGTCGAGGATGAACACTGGTAGTGCAAGCGGGGGAACAGCAGCTCCGAACACCCTGAAGTAGGAAATCTTTGCTTCCACGTACCAGTCTACTATACCACTCAGACTTTCAGCAAGGTTGTCTGAGATATGAGGTGGCGGGTGACCAAAAATGGTGATGTGCAGGGGAACCATCACCCTGTTGAAAATTTCGTAAATGAATTTGTCCTCTTTATTCTCCCACAGTTTGTCGTGATACTCATGTACAGGTTTTTCTTGGGCTGGATTCCAAGCCCAGCTCATCAAAGGGAATGGTGTCATGGAACATACCGCGTCCATAATATATGCAGACATGAAAAATGAGGACAGTCTCCCGATTTCCCTCTACTCCCGATACTCTGTGACCCGGTTGGCCAAACTGTCCGAGAGTATATTTGCCCAATTAAACGAGCAACCTTCTGTGACCCGAAACATGAGAAGCACCCACTCAATGTAGAAATGTGATGTGTCCTCTCTTCTGAATAGTCAGCATGTCATCATTGCCACATACTTATACTGTGGCTCCAGCGAAGCCATTGAATAAATGCCCTGGTCATTTGCTCTGAATTTTGCAGAGCGCGAAACCCAATCCTTTATCAAACCGGGCATGGTTTTTTCATATTGAGTGCACTCCTTCTCTTTGAATTCCTCCAGGAATTCAGCACCATACGTGTATTCAGATGTTGTCGGGAGCTTATACATGGTTTGGATGTGCTCCGGTCTAAAAGTCTCGACCGTGACCCATTGGTCGTTCATGATAGTTCTGATGGGTAGGTCTATGTGATCCAATGCCCATCGGATCATATCATAATATGGGAGCAACCGTGGTCTGGTTGCTACCCGGTGCATTCCGGATTGCACAACTATCTTGTATTTGGTGTTCAAGTCGTCCCTTTCGTTGTCGTTGGAGTTTGAATAATTCACCAACTCAGATTGCAGAATATCTGAAACAAACGACCAGCTAGGGACCGAGTCGACACTCCGGGGCGAAGTGTCGAAGATATTATCTGAGCCTTGCCCTGCAACCTCGACATTCACCTTTGCTGCTTTCCGTGGAGCCATAGCTAAAGCTTGCATTTTCGCCCTTCTGCGATAGAACTGCGTATACATGAAGAAATTAGTTCACTCGGAAAATGACGAGCTCTGCGTGCTTATGAAAATTCTTTCATTATAATAAAATGAAACTCCTATATTTATTTGAAAATTCTGTACTTTTTGAAATAAGTCTGTCAAATCGTAATTAGAAACAAATTTATTGCGTAAAATCTGATCTTATATTCGTGGATTCACCCTAATTCTCCATTAATGTCATCAATTTTTGGTCGTTTGACAGTGAGTCGGAGTAGGGAGAGAGATGGCTACCTCGGGAAATGTGCAATCCTCGGGGCGCGGGATATATTTTGCCTTATCTTAAATTATCAAATTTTACCACCTTTTATCAATTCCTTGTTGTTCGCTACTTCGTGGATTTTCTTTTACCATTTTGAGTCCCCAATTCACGAGATCGCGAGGACCGACTTTGGCTTAATTAACAGTAATCGTGATTTGGAGCATCATTAATTTTAAAATCCATTTATTTGCCATATCGCAACTCATAACTTTGAAGGCAAGTTTCTGGGAGATTAGTATGCCGAGTCGCGAAACCGTGAGATGGCGATAATTAAGGCTCAATTAAAGAAAATCTTAGATTAGGCGATTAATTAATCTTGCCATAATTACGTCGCGACTTCGTGAGTCGAGGTTTTAGATACCGTAACTTTCGAAAAGATAGTGTCGAGTGGTGAGTCGCCGAGAACAGATTTAACCATGGTTAGTTTTTTGCCTTTAATCCTTGACCAGGGTTATCCCAAAAGTACCTCGTGTTCTCGGCACTCGGGGCTGTAAAAATAAAAACTTGGATTTGACGAACGCCGAGGCGCGAAACCCTGACGACATCTAATCATGAGTCAAAAGATTTTACCCTAGTTAATGTCTTGGGCGAAAATTAAAAATGACTTCACCGTTTCATGACTCGGGACGTGTGAACTCAAGGATTAAAGTATCTAACTTGCGAGATCTGGAAGTAAAACAAAAAGAGAAAACATTCTTACGAAAGTGGACTTTTTTTGAGGGTAGAGAAAGCATCGCTTCTTATGCGACTAGGTTGCAGAGTTTTCAAAGTTTCGGGGGGGGAAATCAAAAGGCCATCTTTAGAATTTTAAGTATCCAAAATGAAAATTGTAACAGGTTAAAAAAACAAGGGCGGCTCCAACAACGACAATCATATCCTAAAATATTTTTTGGTATGTCTCTATATCATAATATGTCTTTTATGTGTATCTGCATACTTTGATTAAGCTCTTATTTTGATTTTTACATAAGAAGAGATCGAGA
>ML800857.1:33554-49521 GCA_009831015.1 Picea engelmannii
GAGGTTGTATTTACACTGATTATAATGTTGACATGCAACTTGCATGAATACAACTATTTATAATGAATTATGTCTGTACATGTTTTTTTGATAAGATGATGTGGAGAAATGTATCCGTAGGAGATAACATTGTGGGTGTACTATATTAAACAAAGTATTAGACTTTTGACAAGTTACGTTAAGATACTAAAATTAAAACTTTCTTCCATATAAAGCATGTATATTTGGGTTTACTTTCATGAATACCATTTAAAATGCAAAACTAGTTGTTCTATATTAGACTTTAACACAGGGAGGCACATGATGCTTACATTCAAAAGGATGAAGTTAAAGGAATGGATGTCCATTTGGGATTTGAAGAACCAAACTCCAATGGGCATGGAGAAGAAATGGATAAAGACATGGGCTTGATGAAAAACATTAAAAATTTGCAAAAAGATGTCCAAATTCACCAAGCTGATAACGAAAGGCTTAAGAAATCCAAGCGGCAACAAGAAGACTTCAATATGAAGTGTATGCGGAGCCAAGAAAGAATTGAAAAGAAGTTGGATAAGGAAAGTGGATCTAGCAAATCAAAGAGCCACGGGTCTCCTAATGTGGAAAGGAAAGAAAGAAGTGGTAACAGACATCACCAACACTCCCAAAGGAATTCCAACAGAGCCATCCAACTCCCTCTTCGCATAGGACAAAAGATCTGCGCAACTCGCTAGATCCTTCTTCCTTGCACTACAACACAAAGCCTTCTACAGTCTCTCACAGGGACTTTCACTCGGATCTGCAAGTCTTACACAAAATGCACAAAKCCTTGATCACACAGATTCAACCCTTGGCACTTAGCCTACATCACATAGATATATCATCCACTTGCACTAAGAAATCACACCTACTTCTCATCTACTTCATATTTATTTATACATACAAAAGTGGGCCTAAGCATGGGTAAACCCACAGGCCGACATCCCTTTCCCATTACATTATCCCTAAAAACCCAAAAAGGGTCTAGCTTCCATGATTTCTACTTCGCGTTGTGGTCCATCTTTGACAAGCTGTCGAAGTCCCAAAAATGGTCAAATATGACCAAGTGTTCCTCAAAACTTGGTCAGGGCCAACAGGCCCCCAACACTCACCTATGACTTGTCCTGAGTCACTCAAGTCTGGGTAACTTTGCCTCAAAGGTCTCAAGCTTGGATCGAGCTGCTTCTCTGTGCTACTTCTTCTTGCTCATCGAATTCTTGAACAACCGCTTCGTTGATAGGTCCTTGCAGTTGTTGCTCGACTGTAACAACTACTTGTTCTAGTAGTGTTCCTTGGCCTTCAATTTCTTCAAACAATAGGTAGGTCGCCTCCTGGGTCGGTTGGAGTTTCTGGGTGACTTCCATCACTTTGTTATGTGTGGTAAGAACGAGTTGTTGGGCAATGCATTGTTCCTGGGATCTCTTCATCCTCTCGATATGTGACAGGAGCTTGAGTTGCGCTTGTACTATATCTGTGTGCTTCTTTGCTTCCTAGATCTGGGACTCCGGTTTCTTCAACTCTAGGTCTTGATATAGTTGTTCATATATCTGTGCACTTCTGCTACTTAGCTTTTTACATTCTTTAGCAAGTGTTTTAATCCTCTTGACTACGCTCTGAGCAATCAAATCTCATTGGTCACACACTTCTTGTGGAGTTTGTGGTATGGTCTGAAGTTCTAATTCCATGACCCTTTGTTGAAGTTGATGAATAAATTCATCCAACTTCATCACTTGGCGCTCTATGGGCTCTCCGACCTTCTGCTCTAAGCCGATCATAGAGAAAAATGCTCTATTGATTGTTTCTTCAATTCCTATCTGCTTTGCGAGCAATTTCTCTTTCTCTTTTTGGATGTTTGCTCTGTCTTCTACAAATTTTTCTTGGAGAGCATTCTTCTCTTGTTTCATGGCTTGGCATTGTTCAATAATTTCCTCAGGTGCTTTCTTTAGGGCCTGGGTAGCCTGTGCTTTTTCTTCCTGAGCATGTCAAGGGCGTACTTCGACTGTATCAACAATTTGGCAAAGCTGAACCGATTCATCTCCTACTTCTGTTGTTCCTTATGGCAGAGGTGCAGTAGAGATTTTTCAGCTAGACTAGAGTGCTTGTTGTACTCCTTGGAGTGCGATCTCAATTTGGCTATACATTTGTCCCTGCTTTGCCTCCTACTTCTCTATGATTTCCTTTGAAGCATCATTGACCGCTGCAACAATGAAATCAAAGTCATCCAACATGAGGGCAGTTCGCATCTTGGTTACAAGGGTTCTTGGTTTCTTTCTAGAGGAAGATTTTAGAGGTGAGACCTTCCTTTTCTTCGATGAGTCTTCTTCGTCCCTAGGCGGTGGTACTTCAACATTCTATTGTTCAGTTTTTGTACCTTCTTCGTCATCACCTTCTTCATTTGGTGTAATGGAAGTCATCCTTACAGATAAGTTGTCAACATCCTGGACTTCTTCAGTCTTCTTCGTCGTCTTTGCTTTCTTTGTCTTAATGGGCCCAGGTGTATCCTGCGCAGTTCTAGGACTGTTGATGTCAGACATTTCTGCGGGGTTTGTTGAAACAAGGAGGTCCATCGACCATTCCTTGGTGATCTCTTCCAGGTTTTCTTCTGTCAGCTTATAATAGGACTGAAGTTGTTCCTAGTGCTCATCAGCGCGTGGGGTTATGTATATAAAGTGGTGATCCGCGCTGAACTTTATTAGAGGTTGGAATCTCTGTAAAGTGTTCGGGGTGATGTGAGGTTCACTCCTTATGGATTATTTCAATTGGTTATAGTACGCGTGGAAAACGACATTCGATTGTCATTGCTTTCTCATGTCTTTCGAGTACCATAATGTACTGAACTTCGCGACTAGTGGCTCAAAGGGGTCAAGGTCCGGGAAGGTTGTGCCTTCTGGTAGCTCCCATGCAATAAAAGTGATCAGTATCAGGAGATCGCTGAAATGGAATTCATGCCCCTGATCCTGGGCTTCTCTATAGTCAATCTCCAGTTGATCCACCGAGTACTTAGCCCAGTTCATCTGTAGTCCCTCTGCGCACTTTCCTGCGAGGTCAACTACAAAGCCAGATACTTATGTTGTTTGATTCTTGCATACCAACTTCCCTGTGATCAGTTGGCATGTGAGGCGTACTGTGCCACTTTCAATAGAATCTACCTTGTAGCCTCTCGTGCCTTTCTCAACATCGCCATAGGCTTCTTTGATCTTCTGCGCAAGAGTACGGTATGTGGTCTTTCCAAGATAGTACTCATGGGGATCAGGACCCTACATGCTAAGCCTAGTGATCCTATTGATCATCATCAAATCAATAGTTATGCGATGATCTAACCACAGGTATCCTTCGTGGTAACTTGCTAGCGGCAATTTTACATAGGAATTCACCTCCTGGTGTCTTCCGAAGTGCGGTATTTTCATAACGTTGAGCAAAGTAGACTACGCAAGGTTCATCGTCCATTGCTAAGGGATGAGCTTCGAATTATTGCCCTTAGTTCTTGTCAAGCACTTATACGGGGCAAGCATGTTGTAAACTTTACGGTCACCAAGGTTGAAGTTGCAAAAATTTAACGTTGTAACCTTGTCTTGATCTGCGCGGTAGGTGCGTACTCCTTTCGGTAGATATGCAATGAATAGGGTGTATTCAAAGTCTCTAGGGACATTGTCCCTGCTAATCTCATCGCTCATAGGGGGTATGTAAGCTGGTAGGATGAATGGCACTAACTTTGCATTGGCTATGTCGTCCTTATGCTTAGTTCTTCTTTCCTTGGCGGCTCGAGATGTTCCTGCTCGAGCAGTGGACGGGGAGGCTTGCACTCCTCTCTTCAATGATGCTTGGACTCTGGTGGACATTCTTCTTTTCTACATGACTCTCTCAGTCATTAAATCAAGAAGGACCTCTGTGACAGATTCCTCAAGTGCAGTGAGCTCATCGAACATACGCACTCGGGAAGATAACTGAGGTCACGATGATCTCAAAATAATGCACTAGGATGAACAATCTGCTTACAATGATCACTGTAGACAATCACTAGTTCTGCGAGCTTCGATTTTTCAATTGGCAAAAGTGTTCTTTGGGCACAGCACGACGAGATAAATAGGAAATTCATCAACGGTCTACTTGCAACAGGTATGAAGCTTCCATGAATGTTGATCCATCCGTTATGGCGTGGTCCAACGGTCTGTTGGTGATCCTTTAATGCTTTTCTATCCGTTCGGGGCGGAAGTCGAATAGGTATATCAGTCCAACAACTATATTGCTATATTGCTACTGGGTGATAGTACCGAAGATGCAAATGGAGGTGCGGGTACTGCAGAGCCAGAAATGGGGATCCTAGAGGCAAATGTTAGAGGTGTGACTGGAAATGTAAGTGAGATTCAGAGGGAATGATGACATGCCAGTGCTAAGTATATACCTGAAGGGGTTGTGTCGATGTATGATGATCAAGGACCTGCACATATGGAAACCAAATACCCGACGTGAACAATATCTGAAGAGAATCGAAGATATGAGCATGTATTTGATAAGTGTGAATATGCGCATGTGTACCTGATCAGGGTATGAAAAATGGCGCCCCGGGGGCTCAGGATGAAAAGAGGCCCAGGGACTGTTGTGATGTAGATGACAGGATGTTGATCCTGTGGCTGAAGATGGATCGAGAAATAGACACCGTGGGCTCCCAGAATGGTGAGTGGAAGTTTGGGAAAAAATCCTATATATAGCTGTAGGGCCCACATTGCCACCTCATTTGTACTTGTTGCTATAGTGATTGGAAGAGAAGAATTCAGAGGAGATTGTGAGATTCGGGGAGGACGAGGCATCCGATTGAGGACTCGCGAGCATCAGGTTAGTGGTCTTATCATCCTCCATAGAATTAGGATTTCATTTTTTGGGCAGGGGCTATACGGAGGGCCGTACAGAGGTGTTTAGGGGGTATGGGCCCCACACGCGCGGGCGATCCGGTAATAGGCACGCACACGTGTGCTCTTGTCCACCGGATAGATGTGCATGGGAGCGCGGTGAAGGGGATTAAGGGCATGCACGATGGGCGTGCCTGTTGGTTGGACAGGCACGCACATGTACGCGCCTGTCTGTTGAACAAGCGCACACCTGTGTGCGCCTATATGGTGAACATGTGTCCCTAAAAGCACGCCTGTGTAGTGAACATGTGCGCCCTCATGCGCGCCTGTGTAGTGAACAGGTGCACACAGGTGCGCGCCTGTGGGGTGTACAGGCGCGCATGTGGGTGAAAAAACCGTGCCGTGGAGGCAAGGTTGACGGGTATAAAACGTGTCTTTTTGATGTTTTTGATTGTCCATGCGGCTGACTTAGGACAGTTTTGTGTTGTGCAAGTGAGTTGTGTGCACGATGTCGATTGGTTGGCGAGAGCGGGATTGGTCCCAACTGTGAGACGCCGTGGCTATTGAGGAGCCAGGCATACGTGTGACTTTGGCAGCCTGTGGGCTGCTAAAGTTCTTTGAGTGCCCCTTGATACAGACAAAGGAGTATCTCCTACTCTTTCTTATCCGGATGTGGAGTCTGGACCTGCACTGCTTCATAGTGCGGGGAGAGCAGATTCCCTTCACTGCGGTGGAGGACGTGTATTTTTTGACTAGGCTCCCATTTCGGGGAACGCCCCTACCGGCGGAGCCGATGCTTCCTAGGGATACACCGCTCGCAACGGTGGGTCAAAGATATTGTTCGGGGCTGAACTATATGTCCAACACAGTGGTGAGCATTGGGGCGATGGATGCCCTAGCACATAGCTACATAGCATCGATGATTGTGAGAGTGTATGGGTCACTAGCGACACAGCGGATTAGCGGTGGCTAACTGATGGTGATGGAGAGGGTGTTGGTTGGCGAGCATTTTTCCTGGGGGATTACGCTACACTCAAGGATGGTGGGGAAGCTGGACCACTGTCGGTCCACGGATACTGTGGAGTTTTCCTTCAGGTCCATCCTAGTGGCCTGGTTTCTGGAGAGGGTGTCAATGTTGCACCCTAGGATTCTATTGGGTGCGCCTGGGGCGGGAGAGTCGCGGCTGAGGCGGTGGTCAACTGTGTTGCTTCTCCATGGTGGTGGAGAAGGTGGCCACTTCTTCACTGCAGAGGCGGCGCAAGTATGGCGGTAGATGACGCAAGTGTATTACGATACCCCTATGCCAGGGTTGACTTTCGGGATGATCCAGACATGGTGCTACCTCCAGGGGAGGTGTTTGACCGCCGAGGTATGTGGATGATGTTGATGTGTATGTTTTTGAATTTTTTGAGATAGCATGCCATATGGATATGATATAAATGCTAATATTATCTGTTGTTGGTTTGTATGTGCAGATGTGGCACCTCATGGGGGCGAGGTGGAGTTGTAGAGAGCGTCATCTCGTCAGGAGCTGGAGAGACTACCATGGGGAGAGAGACGTCGACGTGAGGACGTCGCGGTGCGACCTGCTGAGTCGGAGAGGGCAGCGAGGAGACGTCGGTTTGATGACCCTGGTGCTGGGCCATCACACGCTCCTCTGACGACAGCTGGAGTGGATTTTGAGGACATATGCCTTCATCTGGAGGCGGTGTTACAGGATGTGCCTGAGGGCATATGGTCTTGCATCTAGGATGAGGGTATAGTGGAGCAGTGTGTGGGGGTGTCGCCTCCATGGTGGGCCATAGTACGACGAGCAGCAGTGTGTGGGGGTGTCACCTCCATGGTGGGCCATAGTACGACGAGCAGCAGTGGCTGCTACGATGATGATCGGACGACTGTCGCCGGGGCAGGAGGGGCCGGTAGGGGGTGGACCACCACCGCCTGGGGCAGGTGGTGGTGGGTCGCCGCTGCCTGAGGGAGGAGCAGGCGGTGGTGTTCTAGAGGCACCATGAGTGGTGCTCTATGCATTGATGTATATATATATATTTTGGATATAGGCTAGTGAGCCCATTTTGTACCGAGGGGCTTCATTGGCCTACGGATAGTTGTATTTTTTTATGTAAACAGTTGGATGACACTGTGGACCTTTTGATATATACATGAGTATACATTTTTGAGATCTATGTGGTGTTTACATGTGTTTTTTGAATGTATTGATGATGTCTAATCTATATATGTGATGACAGTTGTGCGTTATATGTTTATGTATGTGTAGAGGTAGTTTGATGTGATATATGCCAGTCTAACACAATATTAGCTAGGTTATCCGTAATTTGATTCAATTGTCTTGGAATATGTGTAAATGTAATGGAATCAAAATGTCAAGATAAAAGTCTAACCTGTAGGTATTTGTGAAGAGGTAAGGATCACAGACGCGGTACACATTATTGAGTTGGAGTACGACTAGTTGAGAGTCAAGGAAGACGTTAAGCTCACGAATACGATGATGTTGGGCATCGGCCAAAAGGCCAATGACGGTGGTGTATTCGGCTTGGTTGTTGGTTGTTGAACCTAAACATATGCTGCTCGAATGGAGCATTTCATGTGAGGGGGTGTAGAGATCCCAAGCAGCCGAAGCGAGATTTTGTGTCCAACGGTTGGCGTCGTCAGCGTAACCGATGTGGTAGGCTGGTGGAGGGAGCATTTGTCAATAGCACAAAGGATAGTTTAGACGTGAGGGAGGGAAAAAAGATTAAAAAGATATAAAAGAAATAACCTAAAGTAGAATGACTACGTTTAAGTGTAAAATTTCTTGAGATACAACCCGTTGATGGGTTCTTTGAGAGAGAGGCCTTCAGGGGAGGCCAGGATGTATGCGCCTTTGGTGAGGCAATGTTGGATAATGTATGGGCCATGCTAGAGTGACTCGAATTTGTCGTGGCCAAAGGTATCATGAGCGATATCGTAAGCCAGGACGAGGTCGCCTTCGTGAAATGAGCGAAGGTTAACATGGTGATCAAAGGTAGCCTTGGATCATTTTTTAGTTGCCTCGTTGTTCTGTAAGGAAGATCGACGATCTTCATCCAGAGACTCCAAGTTCAGCAAGCACTGCTCCATTGGAGCAGTGTCGGGTAATAGCTCAATTGTGGTGCGTAAGGTGGGAATTTCACACTCGATGGGAAGAATGGCCTCAACTCCATGGACTAGATGAAATGGTGTGAAACCAGTAGTTGTTTTCACAGTCGTACGGTAAGCCCATAGCATGGAAAATAACATATGATGCCAATTGGTTTTATGTTCATTAACCGTGCGTTGTAAAATGGTCTTGAGGACTTTGTTAACTACTTCAACATGTCTGTTAGACTGAGGGTAATATGGTGAGGCAAACTTGTGAGAGAATACTAACCGAGATGAGAGTTCGATGAAGATCTCATTCTCGAAGTGTTTCCCATGATCGGAAATGAGTTGGAGGGGTACTCCAAAGCGGGATATGACGTGGCTAAAGAAAAAACGCGTTGCAGTGTCAGCGGTGTTGTTGAA
This sequence comes from Picea engelmannii, assembly GCA_009831015.1. Lineage (NCBI taxonomy): Eukaryota > Viridiplantae > Streptophyta > Pinopsida > Pinales > Pinaceae > Picea > Picea engelmannii. The sequence goes on from ML800857.1 coordinate 41,957, forward strand.
GGTGGGCATAGCTTCTACCCATTTGGTGAAGTAATCAACGACGACAACAATGTATTTGTGACCATTGTTGGAGGGGGGATTACAAGTCATGAAGTTGATGCCCCATTTACAAAAAGGGTTGGCGGTGATGATAGGGTGAAGAAGAGCGGGAGGAGCTCGGGCTTTATTGGCGTAGAGCTGACATTGCTCACATCGTTTCACGGCATGGATGCAATCATGAAACAAGGTAGGCCAAAAGTAACCAGCGCGGATAATCTTTTGAGCAGTGGATATGCCCAAAAGATGGCCCCCACATGCGTCGTTGTGGCAGTCGTTTAAGACTCTATTGGCCTCATCAATAGTCAGTCATCGACAAAGAATGGTGTCGACTCCCCGCCGATATAGGATATCTCCGATGAGGAGGTAGCGAGGGGCCTGATGGCGAAAGGTGGCTACCAAACTTTTGGGTTCAGAGATAGACGAGGAGGTCGTCGCACCAAGGATCATCCGAAGTGATGTAAAAGAGATGTGTGTTAGGAAAGTCGGTGTTGACGGGGGCACTGGTGGTGTCAGAGGGGAGGGTCGTGACAAGTTCGGTGAGAACAATGGCCTTCTTACTCTTAGGTGTTGAGAAATCGAGGTCATACTCCTGAGGGATAATGATCCATCGAGCAAATTTGTCGTTAACTTTCCAATGACTGAGCAAGTACTGCATAGGGTTGGAATCTATGACGACTTTTGTTGTGCGAAGCAGAATGTAGTGGCGCAGTTTCTAGACTGCGAGGATGACTGTAAGAGCAAGTTTCTCTTTGTGTTTATACTTCAAGGGTGGCCCTGAGAGGTTTTTACTAACGTAATAAATGACATGCTCGCGATTGTCATCACCTAGCTGGACGAGTACTCCTGCTACTGATATAGCTGATGCTGATACGTAGAGGATATAGTCACGATTGTAGTCAGGTGCACTAATTAAAGGTGCGTTCGAGAGTGTTGTTTTAAGATCGTCAAATAATTGTTGGGCATGGTCATCCCAGTGAAATGGGATGTCGTGACGTAGTAAGCGAAGGAAACCGTGTGCGTGTATGGCGTAGTCTGGGACAAAGCGTCGTAGAAAGTTAGCTTTGCCCTGTAGGCTCTGAAGTTGACGTAAATTGTAGGGAGGTGGAATATCGGTGATAGCTTGGATTTTTAGGGGGTCTGCGTTAATGTTGCTTTGGGAAACAATAAAGCTGAGGAGGCACCCTGCGGTGACACAGAACAGGCACTTGAGAGGATTCAAGTGGATGTTCTACTGACGACACTGTTGAAAGATGATTCGTAAATCATCAAGATGTTGGGTGCGCTTCTTGGATCAAGCTGTGAGGTCGTCCAAGTAGGCGAGGATGATATGAGCCAGATCGTGAAATATGTATGTCATAGCCCGCTGGAAAGTTACACTAGCATTCTTTAAGCTGAAAAGCATGACACCATATGCAAAAGTACCCCAAGGGGTAGTAAATGCAGTTTTATATTGATCGGCTAGGTGGATTTGAATCTGATTATAACCAGAGAATCCGTCCATAAAGGATAGAGCCTCGTGGTCGGCGCAGTCGTCGATAATTTGATTGATGAAAGGCATTGGAAAGTTGTCTTTGGGACATGTATGATTGAGGTCACAAAAGTCTTTGCAAACGTGGATAGTGCCCTTTTTTTTGTTAACAGGTATAGGGTTGGAAACCCATGAGGTATAGGCGATGGGATAAATGAACCCGGCAGCACGTAATTTGTCAATTTCGGCTTTGATGGCCGCAGCTTTGGATGGGTGTAGCGGTCGTTGTTTTTGGAGAACTGGTGTAATGTTGGGCCAGGTGTCGATGCGATGTTCAACGATAGAGGGATCGAGGCTAGGAATTTCTGTGTATGACCAGGCAAAAATATCTCGATATTCTTGGAATAGGGTTTTATATGCAGTGATTTCCTGAGTAGTGCAAGCAACTCCAATAGTGACTTCCTCGACGATGCCATTTTTAATGGAAATGTCGATTTTAATGGTTGGGGAAATGTTGGCCATGTTGCCTTCTTCAAAATCATTAGGGGCAGAAATGGGGTTTTTGAACCAGTCGATAGGCCCTGATGGGATAAAATCCTTGGTTTCGACCGCGTAAATGGGGTTTTGGTTAGGAGGCATGGAAGCTTCCTGTGGAGAGAAGAGTGCGCGATGGTGTAGCACATCCTAGGGGAGGTTTGGGTGGTTTAACTCTTCGAGTATTTCCTCGTCGCATTGGAAGTGATGAGAATACAAGGGGTCATGAGCAGTGATGTTGGTGACAGTGGTCGTCTGGTTGCCCCTTGGTGAGGAAGAAGCAGGGGGAACAATGTGAGGAGATGGTGAGGTTTCACTCGACATAAACCATATATTAAAGTACTGAGGGGTACCTGTGGTAGTTGGGTGTAAAATATCCATAGGGGAATGAGCGGGAGAGTTGGGGGGATTGGGGGGTGAATCCTCAGATAAGTTGTTTAAGAACCAGGGAGGCGTTGGAAGGGCCTCGGGTGCAGGAGAAATGACATGAAGATCCTCTAATGACGAGGTAATGTCAATTATCGTCTCTGTGGGTCGTTGAAGCAGGGTCAATTGGAATTTCCTGTATTCAAGGATCATAGGACACTGGTATGTAAAATGAGCTAATGAGCCACAAAGAGAGCAAGGGCATCTCGTACGTTCATTGACTGAAGTGGTGACATAACGGATGTCAGTGATATTTGTTGAGGAGGACGTAGCAGGACTGGGGTTGCTCTGGAAGTTTTGGCGTACTGCGGCTAATGTTTGCTGAAAGCATGGCAGTGCTGGGAAATGGTGGGTATAATGGCCATATTCTGAACATATAGCACAAGCGAATTTGGTCTGCAACCCTTTACTACTGGAAGGGGGGGTGTTGGTGGTAGGACTGGCCGTAGTGGCGAGTGTTGGGGGAGTGTGATTGAGTGGAATCAAATTTCGTAACTCTAGTAGAGAAGGGAAGTTGTTGGTTGGATAGCCCTCTTTCTCACATAGTGCGCAAGGTAGTGGGATGCGTGGAGGAAGTGGATTTGTGGGCTCCTTCTTCTTTCTCCTGCCCCCAGCTGTGGCAGGGGGCTCAGTGAGTGGGGGTGTGGTGGGGGTAAGTATGGGAATCATCACTTCTTTTTTGGGGGGAAGGGATGGTCGAGGGACCATTCTGGTGGGTGTAAATACCAAACTGGGATTGCTAACACCATATTAGGTAGTGTGAGCATTGCGACTACCTGAAAAACTTCGATGCCTGGTGGAGGGTAAAAGAAGGGAATTTGGGTAATGGCTTGGGGAACTGTCTCCCAAACTGGAATGTGTCCTTGGGGAGAGGTGGAATCATGGACTGGTGGGGTTGACGAGTGTACAGGAGATTCTTGAGGGGGGGGTTCTGCGATGAGTGGGACGTCAGATATGATAGAAGCCTCGGTAGGAGGAAGGGTATCCTCTGTGTGCATTCTGTTAGATGATACGACGCATACTTGATTGGAAGGATGAAGGAGTGGTGGTGCTCCATGGTAAGTTCCTAACAAAGATGGATCTTTAAAAATCCCAGGACCCATCTCGACGAGTGGATATGCATCATGGCTTTTGTGAATGAGAGGACGAATGTTATCGATGTTGGCAGATGGATTAGGCTCGTAATGTGAGACTTGGTCAATGGTAACGATCTTCCCATTGTGAGGGAACATCATTGTCCGAAAGACGAAAGATGCCACTGCCTTCATAGCGTACATGTAGCTACGACCAAACAAGATATTATAATCGAGTGGGGCGTCGATAACTTCGATATCGATGAGAATAGTCTTACCCCCGAGTTCAACGGGGACATTTTGGAAGAGCCCTTCAGGAGAGGATGGTCGCCCGTCATAAGCTCGTAAGGTGATGGCAGAGGGAATGAGTTCGAGGGAACCGAGCTTCTGCCATACCGTTTTGGACATAATTCATGTAGATGCACCTTCATCAATGATACACCGATGAACGATGATGTTCCGTATTTTTACTGGTATTTAAAAAGCGATCAAGGTGGGAAGACGAGGTTCTCCACTGTCAAGATCAAAGGTAATGAGTCGGGTATCTGCGGGGTCGACTGCCCCCAAGGCGGAAAGTAATGATTTCCATTGATTAGGACAAGTTTGGAGTACCTCCAAAACTGACATGGCAGCCAGGGATTGTGCTAATTCGTCTACCAAACTATAGTTATGAGCTGCCCTAGCCTGTGGGTTGTGGACATTCCCGCGCAATGGGATGCGAGGGATTCGAAGAGGTGGCTCGGCGGTAGGGAGAGGAATCACCAACGGGGGTCCCATCAGTGTAGAGTTTGTCTCTGGAGGGATGGGAGGAGACTCAACGGGTGCATGATACTGACAATTACGTGTTTGCAGAAGGATTTCTTCCTCACTAGTGAGGAGAATTGTCTGGTCTGTTGGATTGTTGGGGTTGAGGTATTGTCCCACCTGAGGTGGGGGATGTTGTGTGTCCTATTGGGTGTTTATCACACCTTGATGTGGAATAGGATTTTGTAGCACGACAGGAGGGGGTTGTTGCACGTATTGTTGTGGTGCCTGCTAAGGGGCAGGCGGTGCTGGAGGATGGGGAAGACTACCAGAGTCTTTCAACCGTTTGAAATCAGCGATTTGGGGGAAATGATGAGTGTAATGGCCGAACTCACCACAAATGGTACAAGGGAATTTGGTTTTAACATTATTGTTATTTCTCCCTTGGCGTTTATTATTATTTTCCCCCTAGGGGTTTTGATGTCCCTGGTTCTGGTTTCCCCCAGTATATTGGTGTTGTTGGGGTTGATTCCCGCCTTGACCTAAGTTGTTGTTATTCCTGTTCTGTCCTTTCTTTTTGGCATTGTCCAACGGATGGGTTGGATTGGCCGTATTCAGCTGTTCAAAATTTTGGTATTGTTGAACGGTAGAGGGTTGAACAAAATTCACCCCCGCATGAGGATGTGGGGGAGCCATGGGTTGTGGGGGACCAGGAAATGGGAAGTATGGATTATGTGGTGGTAACGATCCATAAAGTACATAGGAAGGCGTAGTGCTTTCGCTAGTACTATAAGTTGAGGTAGAGGGGGTACCAGAGTTTCTTTGAATAGGTGGATGTATGGGGGGTGACGGCGGTGGTCCACTGATGGGTGGAGGTATAGCAATAGGGTATGGTTATTGATAAAGGGGTGGGGGGTAATAAGAAGTGCCCCCGTATGCTGGTGGGTATTGAGGTGTTCCATACATCGGTGGTGGTTGGGGTTGTGGACCGTGGTGAGTGGTGGTACCAATCAGTCTATCTGCTGAGTGAGACATCCCAGGTTTGTCTTGGCCAAATGGCACAGGTTTGGGAAGATCAGGAAGTACAGTGTATAAGAACCCTAACTGTGTGTAGATGAGGTCATACTATTGGGCCTTATTGATGGCTTCCTCTTTAGATCGAGGGAAGGTGAAAGCTACATCCTTACCAAGGAGAGAGACAAGTGATCTAAGAAACCAGTCGAGACACTGTTGCTTGGTGGTTTCTGCTTTGCACAAACTACGTCGCCTACGCCACTCGTGAATGTGGTCAATGATATGTGTGGCTGAGGTTTGTTTGAAATTAGAAAGTATTTCTAGACCATTGTCGTGGTGGATGGGTAATTGGAAGAAGGTCAAGAATGCTTTGGCTAATGACTCAAAAGTTGCGTGGGACCCTAATTTTTCTTCTACATACCATTTCGTCGATGGGCCAGTGAGTGTGCATTGAAATAAGTGCAGTCTGATGGAATCATCCATAATGCTATTGGAGGAGCACCATAGGTGAAAGGTCATGACATGGTTGGCAAGGTCGTCGCCTGCCTTTCCTTCAAACTTTGGTATGTCCGAAGGTAGTTTGGTGGGCATTGCAGGCCATGTGGGATCATTCAATATAGGATCATTGGTGAGTTTGCTGAGATCCGGTATGTTGAGAGAGGCCAAATATGGCATCTGTAGTGGGGGGGTAGGATTAGCTCTGGCCATGGTGTGAGTGTGTTGTGAACCTAGCCCTTGAGGGGGGCTAGGTGGGTTGGTGCTTCCTCCTTGAGAGGAAGTGGGTCCCCCGCTTCCGTGTAAAGGAGAGCAAGTGAACGGATGGTCGTGGGAAGTGGACCCAAGTAATGTAGAACCAAGCAAAGCTGATCCTAAAACAGTAGCACTCACAGGAGTGTGTGAAGGAGGTGCCAATGAGTGGGTAAGACAAGACACTCCCCTAAGATAGGAGGGAGGTTTAGCAAGCGTCGTGAATGATGGGGGCTCTGTGGTTCCCCTATGATGTCCGACTAGCTGCGTGAATGTGTGCAAAGAGTGGTGAGAGTAATATAGAAACAAGAGCCTTTGCACTGAATGTTTACGCAATATATATATCCAAATCAAACTATAATCAGATGTGCATCATACATAAAATGTTTTGAAAAAGAAGCATATATGTGAGTAAGTGGGTTTTGTCCGCGTGGGGGGTTTTGTTCGCGTGGGGAATCAAAAAAGAAAACAAATACTCGTGTCCTAGAACACGTAATGTCCTTCCTCTCAAAATAGCATTGGACCTTCCAATAGTACTCAACAGTGGGGTCTGAAGTCATTGGAAGAGAAACTAGTGAAGGATGAAATAATTGGTTATAATGAGGGGTAAAGGGGGCATATCCCGAAAGAGCTGGCGATATTTCCCAATAGCCACACAAAATCCAATCAAGGTGCAATTGCAGCCCACAATTTCCACCTGGGTAGATGTCCTAAAATTTGGTCACTAGGTACCTCGGTCAAAGTGAGGCATTTAGATTTTCGGCCTAAGAAATGGGTCACGGGCTGAATCTTGTGCAAGAGGTGGGTGCCTCAAGGGGGGACGCACAGAACAACCGGACCTCGGCCTTCAACCCTTCACGGGTATCTCCCTGCCTTATGGTATTATGAACACTTGACTTGGAGGATTTTCAGTTCCCTATTTGACAACTTCTATGGTTTTGACAATGTGAGAACCAGATAATGGGGAGTGATTTGGATGCCTATCCCCGAAATCCTACCTAGACTAAAAAATTTCTTTTGGCACCTCCTGTGGAGGCAAACTTAGTGAGTTTTTAGAAATATTTTAGATGTAGTTGTTTTGGGAGGTTGGGGGTGCAAACCAACCTCGTTGATTAAAATGGGAGTGGATAGTTTCATCAAGAAAAGGGTGGGGTATTTTCGGAATCCCTTTGGAGGAAACTTACTTTGACCTCCACGTTTCAAGAAAAAGCTATGTGAGTGATAAGTGACTTTTGTGTGTGAGTAAAAGTGTGCCAATTTTTAGTGAATTAGGTGTCACCTTGTTGCATGTGGACTTCGCTTGGTCCTTACAAGTGTTTGATTACCTAATTAACTAAGTGTATTTGGTACAACCTTGTGTAATTCAAAAGTCCCTACGAAGCTAGCATGTGGACATGTGGGTCTGTTACTATCCCTTTAACTCCCTATTGTGATGTAATCTAAGAAAAGCTTTGAAACTATCCTAGATTGATCATGTGGGCATGTATGGGCCCGTTACAAAACCTTTAAACTTCCCTAGT
>ML800857.1:49815-81994 GCA_009831015.1 Picea engelmannii
TGCGCTGAACAGAACTGTGATTTAGGCGCATGTGCGCACGATGCACGTCTGTGGGCCTAAAAACCTACACATATATGACACGCGGCTGAGAATAAAAAATACGGATGGATTTCTCTCAATTCAACTTGGAATTGGCTGAGTGGCAGGTCGACCTAGGCCAGTTAGTGTACCTGCAAGTTAAACAAACTAAAAGAAGAGCAAGAAAAACCCAAATGGGGTAGGAAATTGATACCTTTCCCTGGTGGAGTCGCCAATCTATTGCGCCTCTTCCGTCACCTTAGTGAGAAAAATAGAGGTGCTTGCAAGCTCAGTTGGGTCTGCTGAGCAGAACAACTGCAAGGAAAAGAGTTAGGGAAATAAATAAAAAACTACAATTAAGAATTAAACGAAGAAATGCAATAACAACTAAATTCATGAGCATAGGGACATAGAAACAAAAAGAACCATAAGACCTGTGTCACCAATGTTGAGGCTGATCTATTAGTGAAACAATACACCAAGAAGAAAGGGGACTATGAGTCCCTTCTTCCTCCAAGGGAGGGCTCTTGGACACCCACTAGCTATCTCTTCTTACAACAAAGAAAAATGGAAAATGATGAAAGAACTCTTTACAAATCCACTCAATGGGTGAGATGGATTTCCCAATGCAATGGTGCAAATATGCTCTTGACAAGGATGGAGTCCTCAAGAGAATAGAGGCAGCATAACATTACTTTGAATTCCTTGAAAAATGAGGTGCATCCATGGCCTTTTTATAGCATTCCTTTGAGCTATTGTTTAATTGCTTTGTAGTGTGAAAAGAGGCTAATTAGGGCATTTCTAGGTCTTTGAACAACCATCCAGTCGAATCCAGTCCAGATTTGAGGGTCAAATCGGCTTGGGAGCTATACCAAAAGTGGGTGGGAGGCCGACCACTCTCATAAATGCGTCGTTTAGCAGGTGCGCGGCTTTTTGCGATAACAGTTTCACATCGTGCGCATGTGCGTGATTTCTGCGTTCTTGTTCCGCGCATGTGCGCGCGTGCCCAGTGTCTTCATAGCACCCTTCAATTTTTCACTACTTTGTATAGTTTTTGACACTTTTATGAATGCTTTGGTGCTAATTCAGGTCCATGAATGACTTTGTCACTGTTTGATGATGTCGAGTTCTTGTAACCATGTGCGAACAAAATTTCAGTGATAACACAGACCATACATCAAAAGGGACACGTGTCGGCAAATTGGCTTGTTCGGGAATTTGGCATTCAGGAGAAACAAAGTGTGATAGAGTGAAAACTCTCGAAGTCCGGATGTTCGAATTTAATCTGGACCATTCTTCAAAAGGGACACATGTCAGTAGATTAGCTTGTTTGGGAATTCGACATTTGGGAGAAACAAAGTGTGATAGAGTGAAAACTCCCGAAGTCCGGAGTTAATCTGGACCGTTCATCAAAAGGGACATGTGTCGACAAATTAGCTTGTTTAGAAATTCAACATTTGGGAGAAACAAAGTGTGATATAGTGAAAACTCCCAAAGTCCTAAAGTCCAGAGTTAATCCAGATTGTTCATAAAAGGAGACGCGTGTTAGAATATCAACTTGTTTAGGAGTTCCGTGTTCAAGAGAAATGGAGTGTGCTAGTGTGAAATCTCCTGAAGCCCCGAAGCCTAAAGTCCCGAAGGGAAATGGCTTGCTGGCATCACTTGAAATGATGTGGACACATGGAATATGTGCCACGTGTCAAGAATTTAAGAATTTTTCAAGAATGGTTATTGCAGTTAGAACATGACATGTGTCACCTGTCTGATTGGGCCACGTGTCTTCTTCTAGTGATTCTCCACATGACACTCCTCTCGAGCATTGATGGTGAGGCCCATGATGGTTACATAAAGTAGTTAAAACCTTGGTGATGTATTTAACTAGACTGAGCCCACGATAACTTGACCCCAGTAGACGCTTAGCGCCATATCGTGAAGTCCAGAGACTTGGTACTCCACAGGAAAGGTGTTACAGTTGGCATTGAGTAGAGAATTGCCTAAGGCCTTAAGGTTGGAGTGAATCTCAACCGTTGGTCGCAGGGGATGCATGGCATCAGATTCCAAGGTCCGGATACTTGACACTCTGGAAGGAATGGTTCATGATGGAGTGGGAGGAAGAAATCCCCAAAGTCTCATAGCATCAAAGTGACGTGACGTGATGACGACACTAAGGGGACATGGAAGTATTCATAGATTCACGGTTTGGGATTTTTTGGGTGTGCAGATGTGAAATCCTCCGAAGTCCTAGAACCCCGAAGCTCTGAAGTCCCAGAGCCAGGAAGTCCCAAAGTAGTTGAAGTGATGTGACGTGATGATGTCACTTGGGTGACATGGATCTCCCCTAAGCATGTCAGGTGTCATATGACCTTGTACTTGGCAATAGCTACAATAGTCTGAAGACTTGGAACTCCGGAGGGATTGAGAGTATGGATAGTTCGGAACTCCCGAAGCCCGAAGTTCCATAGTAAATATCAGTCGTTGGATGTTGGAGAGTCAAGGACCGTTGATCCACCCCACTTAGCGAGTTCGCCAATGCGACACTCTAGGAGATTTGTTGGGATGTGTGAAAATGGGAGCCCTCCAAAGCTCCAGAGCCTCGAAGTTTCAAGGCTCTAGATAAGCACCCAACTATTATCGCTTTGTCATAGCCATGGTCACATGCAAATTAAGGGCTGAAGGAAAAGGGGTTAGCACCCGAAAGTGAATTGTAGAACAAAACAGGGCTCCGAGATAGAGCCGTGGGGATTCTTGATTGACCGAGGACCTACATAAAATGGAGTCTGATATTCTTTTGTTGAATAAATTTTTTTAAGTTATTGTGGAAAATTATTAAGTCTAATAGCCTGAAAAAATTCGATTGACTACACATTTTGCAGAGTTAACAATTGTCAGAATCAAACCAAATTGTTACATAGTGTAGAGAAAAGGAGGAGGCACAGGGTGCTTACAGTCAAAAGGATGAAGTTAAAGGAATGGATGTCCATTTGGGAGTTGAAGGACCAAACTCCAATGGGCATGGAGAAGAAATGGATAAAGACATGGGCTTGATGAAAATCATTAAAAATTTGCAAAAAGATGTCCAAATTCACCAAGCCGATAACGAAAGGCTTAAGAAATCCAAGCAACAATAGGAAGAATTCAATATGAAGTGTATGCGAAGCCTAGAAAGAATTGAAAAGAAGTTGGATAAGGAAAATGGATCTAGCAAATCAAGGAGCCACAGGTCCCCTAATGTGGAAAGGAAAGAAAGAAGTGGTAACAGACATAACCAACACTCCCAAAGGCATTCCAACAGAGCCATCCAACTCCCTCTTCGCATAGGACAAAAGATCTGCGCAGCTCGCTAGATCCTTCTTCCTTGCACTACAACACAAATTCTTCTACAGTCTCTCACAGGGACTTTCACTCGGCTCTGCAAGTCTTACACAAAATGCACAAAGCCTTGATCACACAGATTCAACCCTTGGCACTTAGCCTACATCACATAGATATATCATCCACTTGCACTAAGAAATCACACCTACTTCTCATCTACTTCATATTTATTTATACATACAAAAGTGGGCCTAAGCGTGGGTAAACCCACAGTCCAACTTCCCTTTCCCATTACATTATCCCTAAAAACCCAAAAAGGACCCAAAAAGGGTCTAGCTTCCATGATTTATGCTTCGCGTTGTGCTCCATCTTTGACAAGCTATCGAAGTCCCAAAAATGGTCAAATATGACCATGTGTTCCTCAAAACTTGGTCAGGGCCAACAGGCCCCCAACACTCACCTGTGACTTGTCCTGAGTCACTCAAGTCTGGGTAACTTTGCCTCAAAGGTCTTAAGCTTGGCTCGAGCTGCTTCGACTTGTCTCTGTGCTACTACTTCTTAATCATCGAATTCCTTAACAATTGCTTCGTTGATAGGTCCTAGCAGTTGTTTCTTGACTGTAACAACTACTTGTTCTAGTAGTGTTCCTTGGCCTTCAATTTCTTCAAACAATAGGTAGGCTGCCTCCTGGCTAGGTTGGATTTTCTGGGTGACTTCCATCACTCTGTTCTATGTGGTAAGAAGGAGTTGTTGGGCAGTGCGTTGTTCCTGGGATCTCTTCATCCTCTTGATATGTGACAGGAGCTTGAGTTGCGCTTGTACTATATCTGTGTGCTTCTTTGCTTCCTGGATCTGGGACTCTAGTTTCTTCAACTCTGGGTCTTGATATAGTTGTTCATATATCTGCACACTTCTGCTACTTAGTTGTTTACATTATGTAGCAAGTGTTTTAATCCTCTTGACTGCGCTCTGAGCAGTCAATTCTCATTGGTCACACACTTCTTGTGGAGTCTGTGGTATGGTCTGAAGTTATAATTCCATGACCCTTTGTTGAAGTTGATGAATAACTTCAACCAACTTCATCACTTGGTGCTCTATGGGCTCTTTGGCCTTCTACTCTAAGTCGGTCATAGAGCGAAATGCTCTATTGACTGTTTCTTTAATTCCTATCTGCTTTGCGAGCAGTTTCTCTTTCTCTTTTTGGATCTTCACTCTGTGTTCTACAAATTTTTCATGGAGAGCATTCTTCTCTTGTTGCATGGCTTGGCATTGTTCAATAATTTCCTCATGTGCTTTCTTTAGGGCTTGGGTGGCCTGTGCTTTTTCTTCCTGAGAATGTCAAAGGTGTACTTCGACTGTATCAACAATCTGGCAGAGTTGAACTGATTCATCTCCTACTTCTGTTGTTCCTTATGGAAGAGGTGCAGTAGAGATTTTTCAGCTAGACTAGAGTGCTTGTTGTACTCCTTAGAGTGCGATCTCAATTTGGCTATACATTTGTCCCTGCTTTGCCTCCTACTTCTCTATGATTTCCTTTGAAGAATCATTGACCACTGCAATAATGAAATCAAAGTCATCCAACGTGAGGGCAGTTCGCATATTGGTTACAAGGGTTCTTGGTTTCTTTCTGGAGGAAGATTTTAGAGGTGAGACCTTCCTTTTCTTCGATGAGTCTTCTTTGTCCCTAGGCGGTGGTACTTCGACATTCTATTGTTCAGTTTTTGTACCTTCTTCGTCATCACCTTCTTCATCTGGTGTAATGGAAGTCGTCCTTACAGATAGGTTGTCAACATCCTGGACTTCTTCAGTCTTCTTCGTCGTCTTTGCTTTCTTTGTCTTACTGGGCCTAGGTGTATCCTGCGCAGTTCTAGGACTGTTGATGTCAGACATTTCTGCGGGGTCTGCTGAAACAAGGAGGTCCACTGATCATTCCTTGGTGATCTCTTCTAGGTTTTCTTCTATCATCTTATAATAGGACTGAAGTTGTTCCTTGTGCTTATCAGCGCGTGGGGTTAGGTATATAAAGTGGTGATCCGCGCTGAACTTTATTAGAGGTCAGAATCTCTGTAAAGTGTTCGGGGTGATGTGAGGTTCACTCCTTATGGCTTCTTTCAATTGGTTATAGTACGCGTGGAAAACGACATTCGATTGTCATTGCTTTCTCATGTCTTTCGACTACCATAATGTACTGAACTTCACGGCAAGTGGCTCAAAGGGGTCAAGGTCCGGGAAGGTTGCGCCTTCTGGTAGCTCCCATGCAACAAAAGCGATCAATATCAAGAGCCAGCTGAAATGGAATTCATGCCCCTGATCCTGGACTTCTCTGGAGTCAATCTCTAGTTGATCCACCAGGTACTTAGCCCAGTTCATCTGTAGTCCCTCTGTGCACTTTCTTGCGAGGTCAACTACAGAGCCAGATACTTGTGTTGTTCGATTCTTGCGTACCAACTTCCCTGTGATCAGTTGGCATGTGAGGCACACTACGCCACTTTCAATAGAAGCTACCTTGTAGCCTCTTGTGCCTTTCTCAACATTGCCATAGGCTTCTTTGATCTTCTGCGCAAGAGTGCGGTCTGTGGTCTTTCCAGGATAGTACTCATGGGGATCATGACCCTACATGCTAAGCCTAGTGATCCTATTGATCATCATAAGATCACCAGTTATGCGATGATCTAACCACAGGTATCCTTCGCGGTAACTTGCTAGCAGCAATTTTACACAGGCATTCACCTCCTGGTGTCTTCCGAAGTGCGGTATTTTCATAACGTTGAGCAAAGTAGACTGCGCAAAGTTCATCGTCCATTGTTGAGGGACGAGCTTCGAATTATTTCCCTTGGTTCTTGTCAAGCACTTATACGGGGTGAGCATGCTGTAAACTTTACGGTCCCCAAGGTTGAAGTTGCAAAACTTCAACGTTGTAACCTTGTCTTGATCTACGCGGTAGGTGCGTACTCCTTTCGGTAGATATGCAGTGAATAGGGTGTATTCAAATTCTCTAGGGACACTGTCCCTGTTAATCTCACCGCTCATAGGGGGTATGTAAGCTGGTAGGATGAATGGAACTAACTTCGCGTTGGCTATGTTGTCCTTATGCTTAGTTCTTCTTTCGTTGTCGGCTCGAGATGTTCCTGCTCGAGCAGTGGACGGGGAGGCTTGCACTCCTCTCTTCGATGATGCTTGGACTCTGGTGGACATTCTTCTTTTCAACATGACTCTCTCAGTCATTAAATCGAGAAGGACCTCTGTGACAGATTCCTCAAGTGCAGTGAGCTCATCGAACATATGCACTTGGGAAGATAATCGAGGTCACGATGATCTCAAAATAATGCACTAGGATGAACAATCTACTTACAATGATCACTGTAGACAATCACTAGTTCTGCGGGCTTCGATTTTTCAGTTGGAAAAAGTGTTCTTCGAGCACGATGAGATAAATAGGAAATTCATCAAGGGTCTACTTGCAACAAGTATGAAGCTTCCATGAACATTGATCCATCTGTTATGGCGTGGTCCAACGGTCTATTGGTGATCCTTTAATGCTTTTATATCCGTTCGAGGTGGAATTTGAACAGGTATATCGGTCCAATGGCTATATTGCTTCACTACGACGAAGTGTCATATGTCACTATTATGATATCCTGGTGAAGATCAATTCCTGGTATTTTTCCTTCTGCGAAGTTTCCTCTGGAATCTTCTGTAACTTTTCGATCTTTGCTCTCTTCTTACTTAGCTTCCTATCCTTCTTCCTAGTGAGCTTCGTCTCGGTCATCCTTTTTCCATTATGATCCTTATCTTCTCTCGACATAGTCACTTCGCGATGATAAGATTCTTTCTTCAGATCCAAGGGTAATACTCCTTCATCATACGGATTAGGTATTTCGGTCTTTTGTGGTTCCTCTAGTTATCTTATAGCTTCGACATCCAAGTCCTTGGTGTTCAATACCTTATATCTATTCTCTTTTTCTTCCATTAAGTAGGCGATCCTTCTAGTCATAAATTCCATGAGTTCTTGATCCTTCTGTTCTAGGGATTCCTTTTCTTCGTTTTTCCGGATCTGGTCTTTTTCAATCCAGATATTTCCTAACAAAGCTGGAAATGGGGCATGGTCCTCAATAAATTTAATAACTTCGAATTCTTCCTTCGTCGAAGCTCCATGGGTACTCATAGCTATCCGGGTAATTCTGCAACATAGGGTTACCATTTTTCCTTTAAACAACCCTATTTTTCCTAGTGAAGGAACCATAGCAGGCCTCCCTATGGTTTCCCAAGTACTTTCTGTCATAATGTTCATCTATGTTCCCTCATCCAGATCACAGTCATTGTCGAAGTCTCTTATTCTTACTTCGATTTTATCCTTTTATTTGAATATCTCTGACAAACTGGCATCTTTATGTTCATTCAGGGTTTCTTTCATTTTCAGTAACAAAATCACGGATTCTTTCTAGGGTTCTTCTATAATCTTAGTCTCTTGATCTCCTTCAGAGTTTGCTTTCTCCATAGTCATCTTTTCAAGTCTAGCAATCATTCTAGGGCAATCCAATACTTCATGGTCCATAGCCTTACAATAGAGGAAACTAGGGTTTCTCCCAGGGAATTACTTAGCAAGATGTCATGGTCTTCTACAACTGTAACAAAGATTTAACCCTCTTTTTCTCTTCAATGATCCCAAACTTTTCTTGTATTGCTTGCTAGGTTCATAATGGCTAGCCTGCAAAAATTTCTTTCTAGGATCCTGTATCCATTGGTTAGTCCAAAAATTCTTTCTATGCATAGGTATAACATATCTATCATTATTCTTATCAGATCTATTCATATCAAACATTCTTTCATTTAACAATGCCCTTGTTTTCAAGCTAGGACAAAATCTATCAAGCATACCTAAATCCATACTTTAGAAACAAAAAATTTCACTTATTTTACTTCTACAGGGCACAAAGCTTCCAGATCTAAGAAATTTTAACTATTATTACCTTTATCAGAGCACAGAGCTTATAGATCTTACCTCTTTTCTGCAGATCTGACCTCTTTCTTTTAGAAATTTCCCCTTTTTACTTTTCTCAGAGCACAGAACGTTCAGATCTTTCTTCTTTTCTTCAGATTCGATCTTCCTTTCTTCAGATCTGACCTTATTCCTGGCACAAAGCTTCATAGGTCGAGTAAAAAGTTGCGCACTAGGGAAACAAATCTACGCACAGAGCTTTCACAATTTCAGGATGAATCTTTGCACAAAGATTCTTCTACTCAATTCCCAACAATCATAGTTTCAGATCCCAACAACGGAACCATTTGATGGCACAGGGGCAGACCCGGGGTTCAACGTTAAAACAACGCACCAACAAAACCCTAACTACCGGCCCTTTCGGCAACACCTGCGAAGCAGATGAAGTCTCACCCAAGGTAGAGGCAGAGGTTGTTGCAAGACTCATGTGTATGCAACCTTAGCTGGGACACAGATCTATGATTATAACGCTTAGTAATCACTTAGCATAGATTATTCATAAATATTCAACCCTTATGATACTTCGCAGATAGCACAAAGCATCGCAATATGTACTTAGATCTAAGATAATTCAACACTTAGCCACAATAAGATAGATTAGATTCAGAAGATCAAGCATTAAGCATCTTACTTACCAAATCTAACATTCATTCATATCTCAGAAGCACAAAGCATAAATAGATCTATCTAAACACATCCAAGCACTTAGCAAAAGAAGAGACAAACACATCAGGTCGAGGCACAAAGCACAACACACAGATTTACCGTGGTTCACCCCCACCCTGGGGCTACGTCCACAAAGTCTTCTTCTTTATTAGCTTTAGTTAATCAGGTTACAACACAGAGCCATCCAACTCCCTCTTCGCATAGGACAAAAGATCTGCACAGCTCGCTAGATCCTTCTTACTTGCACTACAATACAAAGCCTTCTACAGTCTCTCACATAGACTTGCACTCGGCTTTGCAAGTCTTACACAAAATGCACAAAGCCTTGATCACACAGATTCAACCCTTGGCACTTAGCCTACATCACATAGATATATCATCTACTTGCACTAAGCAATCACACCTACTTCTCATCTACTTCATATTTATTTATACATACAAAAGTGGGCCTAAGCATGGGTAAACCCATGGGCCGACATCCATTTCCCATTACATTATTCCTAAGAACCCAAAAAAGACCCAAAAAGGGGTCTAGCTTCCATGATTTCTGCCTCGCGTTGCGCTCCATATTTGACAAGCTGTCGAAGTCCCAAAAATGGTCAAATATGACCAAGTGTTCCTCAAAACTTGGTCAGGGCCAACAGTCACCTTGGGGTGCCCCGGTGTTATTTGTGAAGAAGAAATATGGGACCCTGAGATTGTGCATTGACTTCAAGTAGTTAAATAAAGTAACTATAAAGAACAAGTATCCTCTACCAAGGATCGATGATCTCTTCGATCATTTGAAGGATGCAAGGATATTCTCAATGATAGATATCAGGTCAGGATACCATCAAGTAAAGATTAAATATGAAGACATCAACAAGACCGCCTTCAGGACAAGGTATGGTCATTATGAGTTCACAGTGGTGCCATTTGGGTTATCAGATGCACAAGTTGTTTTCATGTGCTTAATGAATGGTGTTTTCTAAGAATATTTAGACAAGTTTGTCATTGTCTTTTTGGATGACATCCTTGTATATTCCAAGACAGAAGAAGATCATGAGTAGCACTTGAGGATGGTGTTATAGGTGCTAAGAGGGCACCAACTATTTGCTAAATTGAGAAAGTGCTAGCTGGTTACTACAGGTTCTAAGAGAGCACCAACTATTTGAAGCCATTAAAGGGTGGACACCACCTAAGAATGTGACAAAAGTCAGATCCTTCATGGGTCTAGTTGGTTACTACAGGAGATTCATTGCAGGATTTTCGAGGATTGCTCACCCAATAACTTACTTGCAAAGAAAAGGCGTAAAGTTTGAATGGATAGGAGAACATGAAAAGAGCTTCCAACAATTGAAGCAGTTGTTAACCAGTGCTACAATTCTGAAGATTGCGGATCTAGATGAAGAATTTATGGTTTGCACAGACCCACGTAAAGAAAGACGGGGTGGAGTCCTCAACTAAAATGGGTTTGTGATATGTTTTAAATCCAGGAAATTGAAAGAGCATGAAAGGCTCTATGCCACTCACAATTTGGAGTTGGAAGCCATAATACATGCTTTAAAGAAATGGATACATTATCTCATGGGAAAGAGGTTTGAGCTGAGAACATACCATAATGGTCTGAAATATTTGTTTGATCATCCTACTTGAAATTCCAGGCATAGCATATGGTTGGAACTCCTCTCTGAATATGACTTTTATATCAAGCACATCAAAGGAAAGGAGAACAAATTGGTTGATGCACTCAGCAGGAGAGTGCTTGAACTACATGATACAACCATCAACATGTATCAAATCGATCTTAAAGATAGAATTTTGGAAGCTGCAAAAGCAGATTTGCAGTACATGGAAATGGTAACAAAGTTACAACAGGGTAAGATGCTACAGAAAATAGAAGATTATAGATTGGAAGTTGATGGAATACTCATATACAGGAACAAAGTTTATGTACCTAGTTCTCATGAATTGAGGAGTATGATCTTGAAAGAGATGCATAATGTGCCTTATGTTGGGCACCTTGGATATCAAAAAATAGTGGCAGTAGTCAAGAGCCATTACTACTAGCCAAGCATGAAGAAAGAAATTGCAGAGTACATCGCCAAATGTATGGAGTGTCAAAGGGTCAAAGCTAAGCATAGACACCCAGCTGGGTTCCTACAACCATTACCTATTCCTGAGTTGAAGTGGGAAGTGGTGACTATGGATTTCATCACAGGATTACCCAGAACAAACAAGGAACATGATTCCATCATGGTGGTGGTGGATAAGCTTACAAAGGTTGCCCATTTTATTCCCTTGAAGACTACTCACATGGAATCTAATGTTGTTGATATTTATATGAGGGAAGTAGCATGATTGCACGGTACTCCCAAGACAATTGTGTTTGACAGAGACCCAAAATTTACCCCAAAGTTTTGGAGAGAATTATTCAAGGAGCTCAAAATGAGACTGAACTCAACACAACCTATCATCCTGAGTCTGATGGACAAACAAAAGGAGTAAATCAAGTGATAGAATATATGTTAAGAATGTATGTGATGGACAAATCATCCACATGGGAAGACCACCTACACTTGGTAGAGTTTGCTTACAACAATGGGTACCAAGCATCACTAAAGATGAGCCCATTTGAGGCACTTTATGGCAGAAAGTGCAACACACCAATAAACTGGGACAACCTAGTTGATAGAGAAATAATTGGGCTAGAGTTGCTCAGGGAAATGGAAGAGCAAGTGTTAAATATTAAGCAGAATTTGAAGGTTGCCCAAGACAGACAGAAAAGTTATTCTGACAAAGGTAGAACCCACAGGGAGTTTAAAGTGGTTGATCATGTTTTCTTGAAGGTGAAAACCAACAGAAGTTCCCTAAAGCTGGGAAATTGTTCCAAGTTGGGAGCCAGATATTGTGGACCGTTTAAAATTCTAGAAATGATTGGACCAATAGCCTGTATGCTTGCTTTTCCTACATGCATGACTATTCATAATGTGTTTCATGTCCCATTGGTAAGGAAATATATACCTGATGCTAATCATGTGATTGATTGGAATGTGATTCAGGTGGAGCAAGAAGGTGCTTTACAAGTGCACCCGGTGTGCATACTGGACAGGAAAAGAAAACAACTCTAAAATCGAGCCATAAGGCTTGTAAAGGTCCAGTGGACCTGGTACAGTCCTGAGAACACAACATGGGAGCACAAAGATGTTATGTGGGCAGAATACCCGCATCTTTTTGAATATTTTGTACTTTTAAATCTTGTTGATGTTGTGTAATTAAGTTTGCACTGAGGACAGTGCAAAAATAAGGGGAGGGGATTGTGATACCCTAAGGACGAGCCCCGATCGTAATTATGAATGTAACATGTTTTGTAGGCTGGTGAGCCAAGTATTTATAATCTGGTAGGTTGGTGAGCCAAGTATTTATAAGTTGGTAGGCTTATGTGTTGATTAGGCCAGGAGCCTAGATGTTAAAGGCCAGGAGCATGTTTTGTACATGTAAATATTCATATTAGTAATATAACAACATCACTGTGTGGATACCAACCACGAAGAAAGAGTATGGGGGACTAAACTCCACTAGGTTGGGCAAGGGAGGAGGCTAAGAGATTGAGGAAAAAGGGCTAAACTTAAGAGCCTAAAAGAATAATATATAATTATTATTCTAAAAGTTGTAAAGAGGATATTAATTTATCCTAAGTTCCTTTAGGGAGAGGAATGAATTCCAAGTGGGAGGAACATGCTCTTGGAGAGTCAAGTGTCGTCCAAGATGAATGTAGATTTAGGGGAGAATTCTCACCATTCTCACAATCCAGACCATGCTGGTCATCGGTTACCCTAATTCACGAGTGCACTGAGCAATCACGTAGTGATCCAGTCTTCCATTGCTAAATTCCAAGACACCCAAACCCCTGCAATAAACCCGAGTTGATACCCCCACTGCACCTGTACCCTACAGGTTGCTTGCATATTGTTCTGTTGTTACCGTCCTCTATGTCAAGTTTTTGTTTCTGCCATAACCATGCCCATGTGTTGAGGAGCGGGAGCGAAGAAGTGGGTTGTCAGGCCCGTGGATAGAAGAAGCAGGTTGTCAGGCCTGTGAGCAACTCTCTCCAGGTGAGAGAGTGTGTTGAGGAAGTGATTTTTCCTGGAGGGAGTCCAGTAGAAGCTACATAGCTATGAGAATTCCTTATCTGACCTATTGTTGAAGCCCCAGAAAGGGAGGTGTAGCAGTCGATGGATTGTGTGACAGTGAAGGTGTACACTCCTGGGGTGGGCTAGGCATGTGGGGAATGGGAGTCTATGAGTTGTGGGCGTAAGTGGATCCTTCGAGGAAATCCTTCCTTTTGTACTATGCAACTTCATGTTGTCCCTACCTATCCTAGGAATCCTTGCCTGGTGGAGTTTAGTGCCAGCTCGAGGGTGACCCTGCTTAGAGTGAGGAGCAGCATGGTCTACGGCTGGGAGGTTCATGGAAGGTCTGCATGCAGTTGGTGTACTTCAATTAAGAGATAAGTATATTTTTTGTACTTAATGGTTAAATGATGTATTTTAGTGCATGTCTTTGATTCTTGTAATGTTATATTGTGTTTCGCTGCATGTATGTTTTCATGTTATCTCTATTTATTGTTGTTAAGTTTATATGTGAATATTTCTGCAAAATATGTATACTCAGTGACGATGCCCAACCTGTTGGTGGCTGGGAACGTTACAAATTGGCATCAAAGTGTTATCTAGAGTAGCATGGCCCGACTTGGGTGGTCGGGGATGTTACAGAATGGTATCAGAGCATTATCTGGAGTAGCATGGACCGACTTGGGTGGTTGGGGATGTTACAGGTACTCCCATAGTTGTCGCACTTATGTGGGTTGGGTTGGGATTTTCTCAATCTACAAATTGTGCAATAACACTTCTAAAATTAAAATCCTATCCAATATTTTTTTTATTTGGGCTTCCCCTGTCCTCTTGTTTCTTCGGATTGAGGTTAATTTTTTTATGAAGAGTCGTAAGAGTTTATCCACCTGAGCTATTGGTCCCCGGTCCTTGGAATCCCCCGCAAAGAAATTTAGATCTCCACCAATAATCACTAGACCTTGTCTAGTCCAATCCATGCTTGTAATGTCCTCGATTTAGAATAAACTAAAATTAAAAATTCTTAATCATATAATAATGGACCTCAGTCCTTGCAATGATCACACCTAAAAATAATCAATTAAGGGAAGTGTTATCTGGAGCATTCATCCCATAAAACCTAACTTGTTTTGGCTCTTACTTGAAACATCTTTGGGAATAAAGAAGTAAAGCATACAACATACAACAAATTTCCCGATTGTTCAAATTATAGCATACATGCTTTAGTCCATAAAATTGAATTAAAAAAATTATGTGTTGGGCAAAAAATGTTCAACCAAGCATAGTTATCATAACAAATCACTTGGTTTTGAAATGGTCATTGTCATGCATGACCACAAATGCTTGATGGTTAACTAAATTCCCCACTTGGAGTACAACTCAATTTTCTTGGATCAAAACAAAACTTGTCAACAGTCTCTAATGCTTCGCATGTTCATATTCCTTTTTATTTCATCATAGTAGTTACATAAACATGGACCCACAACATCAACAGGTCATGTAAATGACTAGTTCCACTAAGTATAACATGAAATAAATGAGATACCAACATGCTAGCATGGACATTGGGATAAAGATGACAAACTCAAGCAACTATCAACACCCAATTTACATTACCTAAAACCTATATCATATTTGAGTATACACCACATACTTTAGCCCATAAATTCATGCTTCTGGGTGTGATGTGAAAAAACTCAACATTTAAAATAAGACACAAATCTTGTTTATTCTCTAAGCAATCATTATATGTTGTAAATAACATTCATGAAGCTATCAGACAACTAACACTCTCTATATTATCTAATACCAATGACATGGCTACCTTATTGATGGCTTGGAGAGCACAACACATGCTTACCCATTATCCCTTTGGATTTGAACAACTCTAAGTTGAAACGTTTGCTTCAAACCTTGTGTTATTATCTATGAGTACATACAGTCCTATAGAAAGTGCTTAGAAAACTAAAATTCTAAGTTACTAGCTCGGAATGGCATGATCATCATCTAATATGAGGGTACTTTGAAGACACATGTGTTTTCAATCTTTAGGTCTAGGGATGATTTTAAGGATGGGAATTTGTTTTAAAATGTAGAAACCTTGGCGAATCTTACTAATCCTTCATATGCCAACTATAAATGTTTGGCAATAGTTTTGTAAAAATATTCAAATTTATAAGGATTTGATATAGTTTTTATAAAATTTTGGTGATTTTTAAGGTAAAATTATTTTATCCTATAGAATTTGGGCGAATCATTTTTAAAATACAAATCCTGTTTTTGGAAAAACCATGGAAAATTAGCCCATGACCAAAATTTAGCCCCTAAAATAATCCATGTTTAGGTCATCTTTGATGAATTATGTGCATTGGACATCATTCCCTTTGTCCTCGATGGTTTCCTATACAATTTTCACATGTTACTTTCATTTATTATTTCCATTGTCTTCCCATTCTCCATCACTATAATTACATAGGTAAAATAATGAACACTTGAGGGTTTGGGTTTGGTTTCCATGGCCCATTACGTTTACTAAGTTTAACCAATACTAACAAGAGCAGAGTTGAGAGAAGTCGACCCAATTAGAGTTTAACCATCATTTATGGAATATTCAAATTTAATCTTGAACATACATGTTCTATTGAACATTCACTTGTTTGAGAGAGTTCTAGCAAGGCAAAATGTTGTGCCTATTTAAACTTAAGATTACAAGGCATTCATGAGAGAAATTAGTTCCAAACATGTTGTTGAACCTGATTTTCTTAGATATTTGATCAATGAGACTTGTAGGGTCTTACACCCAAGGCATCCCCCTATCTTGCTCTAACATACCATAACACATATCAATTGTGCTGAAGGCACATCATAGGGTTCTAGTGTCACTACATAAGCATTCTTTACATGCTTTTCAACCTCAACAACCATCATTTTTCCTTCCAAGACATATCCATCATCTCACCTCGATCATATACATATAGTTACCATGAAGTATCATCATTAATTATTTTAATCATAAATCTTTTGTTTCAAATTTGTTTCATACAAAAATTAGATTTCACAAGTATGGGCTTCCAAACATTTGTTCACTATCTCAGTTTGTCCATCAGATTAAGGATGATAAGATGAGATATGAGCCAATTGAGTACCTAAACAAGAAAAAAATTATGTCCAAAAATGTCCAGTGAAGATGGGATCTTTGTCACTTACAATAATCTTTGGGCTTCCATGTAGTTTTTTAACTATCTCCATGAATGTGGTAGCAGCTGTACTAGATTTGAAAGGATGAGAGAGAGCACAAAAGTGTGTGTACATGGTAATTCTATCAACAATCACCATGATGACACTCTTTCCTTCAGACTTCGGTAACCCTATGATGAAATCCATGGAAGCCTCCTCCCAACGCCGACTTGGAATGGCTAAAGGTTGTAAAAGACCCCGGGTCTTAATTGTTTCCACCTTATTTTGTTGCCAAACCAAACATTCTGCCACAAACCTTTGAACATCAGTTTTAAGGCCATCCCAAAAAAAATCCCTCTTGACCCTCTGATAGGTTTTCAAAAATCATGAGTGCCCTCTTACCGGAAAGGTGTGCAATTCCAAAAGTACCTTTTGTTTAAGTTGGGAGTTCTTACATAAATATAAGAGATCTTTGAACCATAGTGAATCATTTTTCTATGTAAATGTATCGGATGCACTGGAATCATGTTGCAACCTTTGAATGAGAGTCCACACTTCTTTGTCATTCTTCCATTCCTCCCTTGCTTATGTTATCCACTCAGAATGGATGATAGAGACAACACATAGAAATGCCTCAACATCTTCATCCTTTCTTGAGAGTGCATTTGCCACAACATTTTTCTTCCCTTTTTTGTAGATCGTTTCAAAGTCATAACCCAAAATCTTGTTAACTCATTTTTGTTGTTCTTCTTAAGACAGTCTTTGGTCCAAGAAGTATTTAAGACTTTCATGATATGTTTTGACCTTGAAGTGCCTACCTATTAGGTAAGGGCGCCATTGCTTCAATGCATGTAGTATTGTCATCATTTCCTTCTCATAAATGGGTTTGTTTAAGTCATTTACCTTGATTGATTGACTTTCAAAAGCAAAGGTCATTCCTTCTTACATTAGAACAACACCAATGTCATTTCTCGAGGCATCACATTTCACAATAAAGGTTTTTTTTAAGTTTGGTGTGGTCAAGACAGGAGCTTTGCACATTGCCTCTTTAAGTTTTTCAAAATCTTGAGTTTCCTCTGGAGTCCATGAAAATGCATCCTTCTTAGTTAATGCAGTTAAAGATGTTGTTATTCTTCCATATTTTCGAAAAAACTTGCGGTAGTAAACTGTCAAACCCAAAAATACTCTAAGATTCTTCAATGTTTTTGGAATTGGCCAGTCCATCATGGCTTTAATATTGTTAGGGTCTACCTTGACACCTTCATGAGATACAATATGACCCAAATACTCTACCTCTTTCACCCCAAAGAAACATTTTTATGGTTTAGCATATAGTTATTGCTCCTTTAGTAGTTGTAGCACCCTGTCAACATGTCGAACATGATCTTCCCAAAAATTGCTATAAATTAGTATATCATCAAAAAATACTAACACAAATTTTCAAAGGAAGGGCTTGAAAATGAAATTCAACAACCCTTGGAATGTGGAAGGGGCATTCATAAGGCCAAAATGCATGACCAAAATTTCATAATGGCCTTCATGCATTTTGAATGTTGTTTTTGGGATATCTTCTTTCTTCATTCTAATCTTATGGTACCCTGAACGAAGACCAACTTTGTGAAGTAGATTTCTCCATGTAGTTCATCTAAAAATTCACCAATGATGGGAATGGGAAACTTATCTTTAATGATGATCTTGTTGAGCTCTCTATAATTTGGACACATACACCATGAGCCCTCTTTCTTAAGTACCATTATCATCGATGCAGAGTAAGAACTTTGTCTAGGTGTAATAATGCCAGCCTCTAACATTTCTTCAACCATACACTCATTTTCACTATGTTGGGCATAAGGGTATCTGTAAGGCCTGATGTTAGGAGGAACACTCCCGAGAATTAAGTGAATATCATGATTATGATTATGAGTGGGTGGAAGATTCTAGGAATACCTTCAAATACTTTGGAATGCTTATCAATGATCCATGGAGATCTAGGGGAATGGATGACTTAGATGTTTGAACATCTAGTGAGTATAGTTGTACAATTACACCTTGATGGCTCTTTTTCAATAATTTTTTCATGCCATTAGAGCTTACCACCTTATTGGGTTTCCTTGTGATACCCTTTAACACAAATTCCTTTCCTTCCATTGAAAATTTCATGAAAAGTTCTTAAAATTAAAATCCATTGTTCCCAATGATTGTAACCATTGGACTCCTAGTACGACATCAACACCACCCATGGGTATATCAATCATTGGACTATTCATTACATATTCCCCCATAGTAAGATTGATCTTATGGAATTTTCTTGAGCAATTGATAGTTCCTCCATTTGCAATCATTACTTGAAACTATGGTGCTCAATATATAAAGCAATTGATATCTTTGGCTAATTTACAATGAATGAAATTATGAGTACTAACAAAATCAATTAGCACTATTATCTTTTTCTTTTTGATATATCCTTCGATCTTGAGGGTTTGAGGAGTGCTAATTCCAGCCAATACATGACATGATATGGTGGGAGTCATGTATTCAGAAGAAATCTCTTCTACATCTTCATCTTGAGATGGTTCTTGTTCTTGTTCTCCTTCCTCTTCACAATCTATGTAGAATAATTTCTTCTCACCACACTTATGTCCCTTACTATACTTGTTGTCACAATTAAAGCATAAACATTTTGCTTTTCTTTCCTCCAATTGTTGAGGTGTCAACCTTGTAGGTTGAGGTGGTTTAGAAGAAGGAACATTATTCTCTCGATAGATGTTAGGGGTGGTCCTTCTAGTAGCCATAGCCAAATTTTTACTTTCAACGTTTCTCGCCACCCTGAACGCATTCTCCAATGATTTGGGTTCCCAAAGGAGAACCTCATGTTGAATGTTATCCTTTAAATTTCCTATGAAGACATCAATCAAGTGCTCAATATTTGGAATTTATCAATGTGCTCCACAACTGAACCCTTTTGCTTGAGATTTATCAATTGGCTAAAGAAGGTATTGCTCCTTGTATCCTCATAGTGTGCTATCATTTCTTCCATGAAAATTGTTCAAGTGACAAGTGATTTGTGAGAAAAAAGCCATCAATACTACACAAATTGATTAGGTTCTAAATATAAGGATGCAATTTGTACCTTTTGTGTGTGGCACGTCATGTAGATCAAAGAATTGCTCCATCTAAAGTATCCATGTGATTGGATCCTTCCCATCAAATTTCCTCATATCAATCTTGGGAAAGTGTTTGGTCTTCAACCCAAAGATGGAGTTTCTCCAGTCTTGATTCATCTTTCTTGTGTCCTCATCATGAATTTCATGGGATACATTGTCACTTTTAGGTGGCCTCTCTATTAGAAACTTTTTCAACCCTTCCATGATCTCCCCTTTTAAGCCATCCATCTTAGTGTCCATCATCACTTCTAGCTTAGCTTCAGTTGAATCCATAATACTTTGTAGTTCATCTTTTATTACTTTCTTCGTTTGTAAATCATCTATGTCCTTCCACATTTCTTCACCTTCATCAAGAGTCCAAGTAGGACTGTCTGAGGGATTATCTGATGTAGAAGTTCCCTTTTTTGGTGGCATGTTGGCCAAGTATCACTGCAAGGTAGGAATTCCTAAATGGCTTAGGCAGAGGTATTCACAGACAAGGGAGTGTCATGTGCTATAACTCTCTAATATACGTGCGTGGTCCAACAATAGTACTCGTCCCAATATCTCAGGGCACTAACTAAGGAGGCTTGACCATGCCCTTAGCCATACTATCTGACTACCTAGGTACTAGAGAGTGATCTCCCCGAGTGTTGTTCTCGGTGTATTATAGAAAGAAGACGACCAAATGATTTACTCGGTTGGTCTCATGATTATAGGGGGTATCCCGATATATGCTAGGTATGTTGGATCTCAAATCCATAGTAGTGATATATAATGCGCAACCATTCGAAAGGGGCCTTCCGATATACTCTAGGTATGTGGAAGAACCACATTGTCCCCGGGTTGTAGCGCTGACAAGTGACGATAACTCCTATGTTTAGAGATGTAAGAATATGTATGTACCTAAAAATCCATAAGATTCTCCCAATTTGTGATACTCTTATCCCACTTTATTCCACTTTTTGAATCATCCCAATTGGATCTTCTAGTCAAAAGATATGCAAATTTAAAAAACAAAAACAAAAAAAAACCCACCTTTTAAAACCATGATTTAGAGATTGTTCTGCTAGCCGACCTTTCTTCTATTGTAGCTCTGCAATTTCAACCCTTCCAAGTCTAAATTTATGTCATGAGGTATCCTGATGTGTCTTATTTCCAACCCCACGAGTTAGACCAATATTGGACTCTCCAAGAGAATTTTGTGATAACTTTCCCAAGATGTGCTAAGTTTTTTCCCTTTCATGAGAGTGAACTTGTATGGACTACCACGTGTCACTGTCTTCACTTCAGAACTTGAAATGTGTACCAATAAAACTTCGGTCTGTACCCTAATCAATGGAATATCTCTCATGAAATTTGGAGGTCTGTAGCTTCAAATATAATAGTTTTCCCAAGAACACATGTTTTAGACTGAAATATGGACCAACCAAAAACCCTAATTTTCTTAGAGAATAAATTTGAGAGTACAACGAATCAATGGCTACAATTTTTACAAAATATACTTCACTATTCTTCCTTCTTACTATAATAATTTCATAACCTGGAACCAAGCAGAAAATAATTGGGAGCGAAAATTCCAAGAAGACATGTTTCATACTAGTTCCAAGACTAGTCAAAAACCCTAATGTGAATAGAATGTATATCCAAAAATATAAAGAACCAAGATCTGAAATTTGTACACCATAGAAATTCTCGATCCCAAAACCTTCCAGGAAAAAAAAAAAAAATTGTTGCAAAAATTCCAAGAAAACTTGTTTTGAAGAAGCAAGTCCTAAGGATTGTCTAGCTCTGATACCAAATGTTAAGAACCAAGTATCAAAATAACATAAAAACCTCATAATAAGTACTCAATACCTTGATAAAGAGATAAATTCATATAATAAGCCTCTTCAAGGGGGAAACCTCCTTATACATCATATGAATTCACAAATACAAGATGATTCCAAATGAAAAGGTCTCGTTGGTATATATATAGGAGACTAGGAGGTATAATTACAACTAATGGACCCAAAACAACATAAAAAAATAACAATACTAATGTAATATGCCCCAATTAAGGGGTAATGTGCCACAGTTTAGGGATTAACACTTGTGAGCCACTATGGGTATCCTTTTCAAGTGACTGACCATGAGAGTTCTCAAAGATTTCAGGTGCCTAAGGTAGTGGCCCTCCCAAACCATACAAGGGAATGAGGGTATGATGTATTTTGTCTTTTGTTCGAGATAAAATAGGAAGGAAGTCACCATTATGATCATGGTTCATCTCTATAAACCCTACCTCCCATTAACCAAAATACAAAACGTCATTCTTTGGGATATCAAAAGAAAGATGAGAGAGTTTCTTACCCAATTTAGTCTTGAAGTTATCTTGTTTCTCTAGTGGGTGCTCCAAGTTTTTCTCATTTGACTCGAATGGCAATTCCAACAAAGGGTTAACATTTGGCCGACTTTTAGGAAGAGCCTCTAGAGGATCCTTGTTCCTTGGGCTCTAAGGGATACTCTTGTACTCTTGACACTCCTTGCAAACCCAAACCTTCTATTTATTGGGAAGAGGACATTTATTCGCCAAATATCTTCTACAATTGAAAGGGATCCCCTCATAGTCCAAGGGTTGATAGTAAATAGATGGCCCTTTTATAATAGCGACATAGTCAGATAGACCATTTGTGAGGGGCAATCCAACTAGCAATATTGTCATTCCCATATTTTGTATCTCTCTGTAAGAATTATCAACTTTGTAGAACAAACCCGTGCTTTACCAATTTCATGGAAGATTTTATTTGACCATAGGATCATAGGTAGACTTGGTAGCCTAACCTAGATCAGATAGTATCCCATTTGGTCTTAATTGGCATCGAATTCTAGGTGCCACTTCTTAGGAGAGAATGATTGACCATAAGATCATAGGTAGACTTGGTAGCCTAACCTAGATCATATAGTAGCCCATTTGGTCTTAATTGAAAACGAATTATAGGTGTCACTTCTTAGGAGAGAGTGATTTCAAGCCCCATTGCCATATTTCCTGAAGAAGTTTATCAACATTCTTCATTGACCTAAGGATCCAAATCATCCAACCTTTAACTAATAACATGTAGAGAGTGGAGTAACCTAGTACCATAGAGAAGGTTTCTTTTGTCAAAACTTTTAGGGATTCTCCATTCATACCTTTTCTCAGGAAGAAAACCACAATGGTTGAGTCCTCAAGCTCCACAACTTCATTCAATTTAATATTATCTCCTAAGTGCAGGTTTACCACCTCTATCTTTTGTTTAATGCACTTTTGTCTCTTCCTAGCTTTCCCCGGTCCCAAACCCTCCTGGTTGGATGCCAAAGGTTCAAGAATGGGGTTTTTTCTCATCAAATTACTTATGAACATACCTTCGATGAAACCTTGCTTGAGTTATACACTTACAAAAAACTCCTTGCTAAGAAACAAAGAGCGCAAGGAGCTAGAAGTAGGTCTAAAGAATCATCAGTATCCACATGCAGGAATAAACACCCCTGTCTTTTCAAATCATGCACCCCATACCTTCCAAGATTTCAAAGCAAGTCGATGTGATGGCTTAACAAGTTATTTGACCTTGTGTTGCACGATGCCAACACGTTAGGAATCGGACCACAGGATTGTTGTCTTGCCAACTCACCCAAAATTGTTATGGTTTCTTCCGCTAATGGGCTTATTCCAGGATTGATACTTCTGAGTGAAGGGGGTTCATATTTGAGCTTAAGATCCATTGTATTGGACTATATTTGATGACCCTATAGTGGATCTTTAGAGAAATCCATAATTTTGTCCTCCATATCGTGAAGAAACCAGGTAGTCCTTTGCGACTTCGTTGCTACGTGCTTACGTTTAACAATAGTATTCCCAAGTGACGAACAAGACATATAAAATTTGACTTTTCTATCTGTGAATAACAAAAAACATCTCTTCTTTGAAGGCCTTGAGGTACTTGTTCTGTTGTGCTGCCACCCTCGTTGAATTTCTCAAATTGGGGTTTTACTATGCCTTGATTAAAATAGGAGTCTTCTGGGTCTAATTTGGAGATTCATATTTGACTCCATAAAAACCATAAAAAAATAAATATATTAATAAATTCTTTAATTAAATTGCAAATAAAGATAATCAATCTTAGAAATAAAACCTTTAACCAATTTATTTTCTTCAATAATGAAGACATATTAAAAGCTTTGGTTATTGCATTTATAAAATTAAAAAAAATAAATCAATAAAATAAGATAGCTCTCTCCCATGTAACCATTCACTAAGCTTACATATGCTCCTCAACCTACCATATGACTATGAAATGCAAACTCATGTATATAAAAAATTGAAATTTGAAATTCTTAACTTTATCTAAAGTGTCATAATTTATGAACAAAGATGATAATTTGAAGTAAGAAAACTCTTGTATAAAAAATATTGAAAATTGAAATTCTTAACTTTATCTAAAGTGTCATAATTTATGAACAAAGATGCTAACTTTTTTTTCCATGAAAAAAAATTGTCTCAATTTTATAAAAAGTATAAAATCATTTACAAACGAGAATCAGCAGCGAGTACTGAACAAAGATGCTAACTTGAAGTAAGAAAACTCTTGTATAAAAAGGTCATGTACAGTGAGACTGTGAGGACTATTCTGGCGAGGGATGCGATGTCCCAAGTCTATGGGCCCTTTTGCCTCACTTCTTCCATTCCTCCAACCACATTGACCACCATGACAACTCTGTTATTTTTAGACAAGAGAAATTTCAAAGTAGAGAAATTACATAATGTCTTTATCTCACATTCTAATATTAGTCAGAAATGACTTGCTCCTATCAATGTCTCTAAGCACAAGTACGTTGCACAATTTTCACAAAAAATTACATACACTAAATCAAGGTCACACTCGGTTATAACATAAAGATGATTTTGGACTAACCTGCCATGTGTTTACGAGATAAATGAACACAATCATATAATTTATTTTTGAGATGGCATATGCCCCTTCATCAAATCCCATTATGATAGAAAACTATCAATGTTAGATGACTCTTGAATTTCAATTTATACTGTTGTAGGTAGTGTGGCCATTCAAATCTATATATAACACTGTAATGGAGTTTATTTACATTATATGAAATGAAAACCACAACTAGTGTGCTTACTAGGATTTATTATTGTCTAGAGCTAATCTTTAGTGTGTGGAAGTGGAGGTTGCAATACAATTGAATAACATTCCTAAAACACACTAAGACAAAATCTCAAGGACAAGAATCAAAATTGAGTATCTTTTATATATTTAGCTAACCCATTACCCAGACTCCTTCCCACTCTTCTTCATGGCCAATTTTGCAATGACTATAGGTATTACACTTGTCATAGAAATAAAATTTCTAGTCTCCCACCTTGCCATTTCGAGTCCACCATCTAACTATCGTAGATAAAATCAGGGTGAGCAATATCCAACCTGCTACGCAACATTAAATGTTGTATTGAGTGGTATATACGTTGTTGGATCTAAATTGCCTATACACCACCCACCATAACATTTAATGCATTAGAGGGTGGATATTCACCACCATAGATTCAAAGGGTTGATAATGTTGTTTTTGGTTTGCTTTTGGCAACAACTTCACTAATAAGACACATGAAGCGGGTTGATAGGAAACACAAACCTTAAAACATTAAAACCCTATTCTTACTTGAGGAACCTTATAGGTGTGTGGAGGTAGGATATGGTGTTAATGGCAATTTGGCTCAACGATATGGTGTGGTGTTGATGTCCAAACATGACGTCACTCGAAACAAGAGTCTAATGACCTTGAAAAAAACCAAATCCTTAATCTTTTAGTTTATATTTTTATTTAATTTAATATTTATTTATTTTCTCAAATTTTATATTTGAAATAAATTAACTCATTTATAAAAATTGAATTTAATAGAAAATAACAATGATGCTTTTCAATCAAGGGATCTAAAATATTTTTAAATTAAAAATAAATAAATTAATTAATTATAAGTTTAACTTGAAATTTGAATAAATAATAAGTTTAAATTTTAAATTTGTATAAATTATAAGTTTATTTTAACTTTAACTTGATATTTGATATTTAATAAGTTATAAGTTTAAAATTGAAAATCATAAATTATAAGTTTAAATTTTGAAATTTTTTTTAAGTTATAGGAATATGATCATGCTTCCAACTGTTTTAATGTTATTTAGGGTTGCTATATGTTCATCTTTGTTTGCGTTTTCTCATCGCAAATTTAGGTTGACTGGAGTGTTCCACTGGATTCTATATAAAATCAAAATTTTATATAATAAAAACACAATCCTGAGCGTCTGATATATATCCCGTCGGACTCTAACCTTTGCTTCGCATTTAATGGGTGCATCACAAAAGCGTGCGATGTAGTGGTGGATGCATTTTCCTTACAGACGTGGTGTGTTAAAAGCAGCGCGGCGCCATCTAGTCTAACTTGTGGCCGCGGATTCATTTCGGCTTTTGTGGCAGGATCCTTCAATTGTTTTTCATTATTTAATTCTTCCGGATGTAAAGCATTTAATGAGTGCGCCACCAAAAGCGTGCGATTCGATACATTTTCCTTACAGGCGTGGTGTGTTAAAAGCAGCATGGAGCCGTCTGGTCTAACTTGTGGATTGTTACTTGTGGCCCAGCTCCATTTCAGCTTTTGTGGCAGGATCGTTCAATTGTTTCTCATTTTTTATTTCTTGTGGATCTCTTATCACAAAAATGCCCAAATCTCGGCGCTGTTTTGTCCGGTCAGGCTTTAGAATAGCCCAGTCTCCAGTACTGACGGACGATGAAGAATAATTACCGAAGTGTCGTGATCACAGGGCGAAGTCTGATGCCTTATATTTGAGCGCCAAGTGAGGTCAGTTCGTTCAAGGCGGTGTGCTGATAATGGTTTCCCATGGAGCCTACGAATGGCCTCCCCGCTTCTGTTTCCAGTGGTGTGGTGGGATATATTCTGCATCATGCTTCCTTATTAAAGCCGGAGCCCAATGATACGATATCACCAGAGTATTGGCCTTATATTTGAAAAAACGACGATTCCATCATGGTTTTCTGTTGTATGAGGGTTTTCTGTTGTATGGTATAGTGGCTTTATAATTTGTTTTTTTGAAGCGTATGATCATTCTTAAACTTAAAGTTTAGGTTTTTCTCATTATTAGTCCCTGCCAAGGCCAGGGACTAATAATTGACTTATTATTAGTTTAGGCTTGACTTTAATTTTTTTTAGAAATTATAATGTTTAACTTAGAAAGTTTGTATTAATATATTTTAAAATAAATAAATAAATATATATATATATATATATATATATATATATATATATATATATATATATATATATATATATATATATATATATATATATATATATATATATATATATATTTGTTACAATTTGATTGGTTCATAAGTTTAAAGTGTTATTGCTGCCTTCACGTCTTTCCATGCATTAAATAATATTTAAAACAGTGCTTCCAACTACCACCCTTAACTCCTGTACTCCAAAATCACTGATACGAATCTGAGTTATGGGCTCGAGCTCCAAAATGACTGATACCGGTGTTTGGTATACCGTCATGTTTCCCTGACAGAGGCCGCCGGTTTTCAGAACGCCTGATACTTTCTGGCTCCCTTCACGTGTAGATGCTTTGCGG
This sequence comes from Picea engelmannii, assembly GCA_009831015.1. Taxonomy (NCBI): domain Eukaryota; kingdom Viridiplantae; phylum Streptophyta; class Pinopsida; order Pinales; family Pinaceae; genus Picea; species Picea engelmannii. Next base: position 76,922 of record ML800857.1, read on the forward strand.
CTCTCTGTTTTTTTTTAATTATTTTCACCTGACCGCCTCAGATGCAGGAAAATCCACGATTTAATTTGTTTGCGGTCGAGTTCTTCCAAAGATCTAGCTGGAAGGAAGTTCACACTTGATCCCTGAGGCAAGAGAACCGTAAATTTTCTTTCTTTGGTTTTCAATATGGTCATATCGCTTCGATCGGATGGCAGAAATCACATGCGTTATGGCCGAGAGAGGATGAGGATGCACAAGACTGTGCAGTGTAATAATCATTTTTAACGAAGATCTAGTGAGTAAGTAAGGTAACTTTGTTATAATCATCACAAGATTACTATCAAGATGCTGCAAGGTGCCTATTGTCCACGGCAGATGTACGACCACAGCCATTACAAGAAATTCTGGTTGAAGAAGATGGAGGAAACGCACGACGAGCAAACGCAGGACTCGTTGCGTACAGTACAGCCTGAAGCTTTTGGTAGTAGAATTTTCTGGCACTCAAATGAGATATTTAGGTCTAGTTTGGAGATTAAAGGCAGAATTAAGTCGACTATTAGGGTTTCATCTGTTAGATCCGGCGCCGAGAGTAACATTTGCGAGCTAAAATTAGAGGATTCTGAAGAAGATCTACCGGATGGAAGCCAAATCGACCATGCTTTATCTATTGGCATGCAGATGCAGATGCCTTATGACGCAGATCCAAGGATTAAGCTCCATAGGTCTGTTATTATTGATCCTCTGCAAGAAGTCGGGGACGAGGACGAAAGAAAGTTGCTGGAAAATAGAAAGAAAAGTAGCGCCAAAGAAAGTCTACAATCGCTGAGGAGGTTTTTACAGGTCTGTACTGCTGACATCGTTAACGATTCACATGTATTTTTATCATGTTGTTGTCTTTCTGTTTCGGAAAATGGACGGTTTTTTGGTTCTGTAATGTAACTTTCTTTTAAATTTCTGCCAGATTGGAGAAAATCACTTGGATAAAACTGGAGCAACGGACGTTGAATTTCCAGATGGAGCAGTTGCCAGGACGTCCGCGGAATGAAAAACAGACAGAACGTCGCTCTGGAGAAATGGCCCGGACGGACTAAAGGTGAATCAGTTTCTTGTTTTCTTTCTTCGCATGAGGTTAATCCGTTTCTTGTTTTTCGTCTTAGTAAATTATTTTGCATACGATGTGGAGCTCTGTTCACTGATTTGCAGACCAAACATCTATGGTTTTGCTTATTTTGTCTATGCAAATCAGGGTTTCGATGCATTCTCCAAAATAGTAACACTCCCGTTCCTGTAAATTATCGAGCTATGTCGGTGGCAGAACTTAGGGAGCGTCATGTAGCGGCAACGGCGAAGGTTAACGCTCTCAGAGAACGGATAAAGGATAAGTGCTGCCAACTGTTGGATACAGATGGTTTGTATTCTTCGGAATCAAATTTTCTCTTACCTGTTTCGCATTGAATTAGGGTCGTTTTAGCGAGATTTGGCTTAATGCAACTGACTGTGCGAATTGATCAATAGGCTTTTTATGCCTTTTTCCACATTTTGCAGTTGCTACGTATGCCAGAAATAATGGAAGGACCCCGATCAGCTTCAGCTTCACGGACCTGGGTTGTTGTAGAACACTTCAAGGGCATACAGAAAAAGTAGGTGTGCAGAGGTCGTTTTTGCTATTCTTTAATCATTTTCGATGTGCATTACTATTGTCGTTATGTTAAAATAAGTTCGTGCTCGACCCGACATGTCTCAACATAAATTTTGGCTTCCAAAAATGAGTCAAAATGTGATTTCTGGTTCCAGATAAATATGATCAGGATCGATGTAAGTTAAAACTTTAGCAAAATTTTGCAACGCAAATATCATGCTGTAAATTACGACTTTTGTAGGTCGAAAAAAAGTTAATTTTTTATCGGCAAACATTGTGGCGGTCAATTTATGCTTCTGCCTGTAAAAAACATTTATGTTTCTAGTCAGTTACAGGTCCATATTCAATTTCACATATTCGTTTGACATCTCCTGCACTCATACGAACATTCAGGCAATCATGGTAAGGTAAGATTCTTCTCTGTCATGATGTCTCTACTCAAGCACTCCACATTATCAATCTACATATCGATATCGTGTCAAAAACTGCATAGATTGCAAAAATTATTAGACCCACTAACTAAAATTACTCTTGTTGCTGACAAACCGCAGCAGTAAATAGTTCAGGTGTCAAATTCAATGAACTCAATTTAAAAACAGATACTACTGAGTCCTAAAAAAATAAAAAAAATACCGACCATACAGAGAGCCATTGTTGTCAGGTAGAATGACTATGAGGAGCTCCAATTCCTTGCCTCTGAGTTTGTTCATTGCATCTTTGTATACAATTTTCAGAGCTTTTTCAACATGGTCAGGTCGTGTCGTGTAGATTGGAATAACATGTTCAAGATTGAATACCGGCAACAAGGGGAAGACATAAACCAATAACAGATATTAGGAGCAATTTTTCCAGGTTTTCTGTACAACACAAGATAAACCGCAAATGGCCTTATAACCTCAAAAAAAGAATGTAAGGTCAACAAGGCCCACATGTTCCTACCATGCCAGAGATTTGGCACATTTGAGCTAACTCGTGACAAAATCCAAGAGCAACACTTTCTTGGACGCCCCGTGAGAAGTTGATACAAGCCCAGTGGTTGACTGTGCCTCCATTCACCATTTTCKGTTTCATCTCTTGCTATGCAAATGTTAGTCAACAAATTACACACAATAAAATATTTCAGTAGTAAATATTTTTATACGTAAGCTATTTTCCTCTTGAAGAACATATATCCTGTATATTGTGTAGGGAACTTATCTTTAAGAAAGAAATAATCATTACCTTATTCATCATGTTCCACTGACCAACCTGAGGTAGGCATACTTTTTCCTTCCCGGTATCATGGTATTTCAACTGCATATGCAAAATATGTAAATTACAAAGATTGCAAAAATTGATTTCATGAAAGATCTACCAATGATTTCATGGCAATATCAAAATACTATCAAGTTTAATTCAGACAAAGAAACTAAGTTTCAGTATCTACCCATGGAGCAGGAAGAATTTGAGCTTCTACAGAAGCAAGTCTGTCGCTAATTTTTAGACCAAATTCCTTTGCATAAGGATCTTGGTCATAATCATTATGATACACAGTCTGCAAATAAACATGTCACATTTTAGAAACTAATTAAATTCCACTCTCTTTGGTGTTCGTAATAGAAAACAAGATCTCACGATCTATCCCATTCTTAATTCAAGCAGCAGAAGAGAAGTATTTTGTCATTTGGACATTTTCAATTGATGCATATATATTATATATACATCAATAGAGTATCGACTTTAAGGATGCCAATTACCCAAGTAGAAGCAACAATTGTCTGAGAAAACAAACAAAGACTGCCTAATTGACTTAACACTAGAAAACAAAACCTACAAGATGTCCATTTCCATTTCTCGGGGCCGCTGACATGTAACTTTTAATAGAGAAGTAATTTGTTTCTCGTTTAATCGTTTTGAATATCTCTGGCCTTCCACTATCTTGCAAGCCTGCAATTTGTCCAGGCAAAGCAGGTGGTCAAGACAAATTGATATTGGAGAAGCATCTGCAGAAAGCTCATCAGTTTTGTCCTCATTACAGTCTATGTTTATTGGAAGAAGACAAGGATGTGGGATTTCAGTGGTCACACCTCCGTTGGTAGATAGTTTGCTTTCTGTGTATTTCCCACTTGAAGACAAGGCAGATGAGTATGTTGTATTTTAAAGCCATACATTTCTTGGAAATATTCAACTACTGATTTCATTGTTGATTTATCATCCACCGAGAATCTGTGAAAACACAAGTTTATTGAGAATCAGGACAATTTGGACTCATAAGGCATAATATTTCATGTTAGCCATGATTATATCTAAAGGAATGAAATATCTCACATTTTGAGACAAATTTGAAGCATGTGAAGAGTACAAAATGCATATATTTTATCTAATTGGAAATAAATAGGAAGCGACTTTACGTTGTTCTAGACTATATCAAAGTTCCAAAATATGAGGCATAAACATGAAGTGGATTACATCAATATTAATAAATAATCATTGGCATATGCATCTGAAGTGTATAGGACTGCAATCTAATGTGTAATAGTTCCCAAAAGTGATAAGAGTCATACATCAGTTCCCGAGTAGGTTGTGAAGTCAATCCAGAGATACGGTACTTCCTACGCACATCTACCCTGTGTGTCACTTCTACTTTTACACCTCTTAAGGCCTTTTTAATCTGATTCACAAAAGCCCACAGTCACTAAGAGATATGAGTATCCACCAATTTGATACAACTTTAAAACATTGGTTGCTTGAATCAAGATGACAAAACAAAAATATAATTCAAGTTTCAAATTTATACATTCTGCTGGCTTGATAAGCTCTACCTTACATTTAAAAACGGGATTGTCTAATGTAGGAGACAGAAGCATGTGAGGCAAGACAATTAAATGTTAAAAAATTATTCTAAAAATTTAGTAAAATAAAAGAACCTAGCCTCAGACATCCAGTCGCGATAAGTGCCTTCCAAGGTGTCGTGAACTCATTAAATTTGGGGTATTAGYTGTTGGATGTTATAAATGGTGTTGATTGGAAAATTGGTCATGCCCCCCAAGCTATAGAAGCTTTGCTAGAGACAAGAGAGGGCTCATAGCCGTCATACATGCACACTAATTTTATTCTCATTTATCAATGACAAGCTACTAGTACAACATATGGACCCCGATAACAACATGTTAACAAAGAGATCCTCTTTTGTCTCAAATAAGAGATATGAAAAATGGTGTGAAGCAGAGATTAATACCTTTATACAATCAGCATCAGACAAGGGCCTTGTTACCACATCCTTATTTAAAACTTTTGCTATAAATTCAATGACAGGCATTGATTCAATGAAAACAGTTGAAGACATATCTGCACAATAAAGAGTAATCTAATGAACATTAGTTGCTAACCCCTCGTAAACATGGAGTCATGGACAATAATTTTGATATACAGACCAACAATTCCTGGACTGGTATTGCCCACTGTCCAAGAAATGG
>ML800857.1:83662-106840 GCA_009831015.1 Picea engelmannii
TCTTATAAGGTCTTCAAGCTCCCACTTTAACTCAAGCTCCCCTTTAACTCTAGAGAAATAATCTACCATGCAATCCATAGTCTATTGAGAATCGATGAACTTGCTATATTGAAAGATGCAGTGCTTCCAATCACATATAGAGGTCAAGGAGCCCTTTTGACACCATGGATGTGGGCAACTATCTCCATCTTGTTACTTATTGTGTTATTAGTCCTTGCCATAGGACTATAGCAATGAGTTTGTGTTTGATGTGACATTGATGGGACATTAATTTGCCTTTTACCATAAACTTGTGTATGGAATATAATAGTTAACATAGAAAAACAAATATATATTTTTGGATATAATAAAAATATTTTAGTTTCTCATTTCTAATTGAAGTGTTATTGCTCCCTTCAAGTCTTTCAATATGTAGAATTAATTACATAATCAATTAATTTTACCAATCACCACATCTAAATAAAAAAAGTTATACTATGTATTTATTATATGCATTGTTATATTTATATTATATTTATTATCGAATATATTATTTATTATTATATTTATATTATATTTATGAATATTATAGTTCCATTCAGCTTACGGTTCATTATACATTTTGAATAACAAACAACCATTAATTATTATTTTTTGACAAAAACTATTCATTACTTATGCATTTAGTTATATTAAGTTTCATTGTTCAACATGTATTTCCCAACTAACTTGGCAGGGACTATGTTGCCATGCAACCCTTGTTTATTTTAATACACGATATTATTTTAATTTAATTAGTTCATGACAAATGCTTTTTTCATTTAATTTTATTAATGGTATGATATGATTTGTTTTTCCATCTTATAGGTGGTCCGTCCATGCAAACTAGTCGATGGAGCTCGATGGGAATGGGATGTAGTGGAAATTTTTTGGGGCAAATATTGTGTATCTGGTGGACATTGTTGATATTGTGTATCAGTACCGCAAATCTACCCCGTGCTTCGGTTGTCTGTACAATATATTGTATTATATTTACTTTATGGTCGAGCACAAGCCTCTCCAAGGCTAAAAATCTTATCATAAAATTGCTTTATGTGACACGAATGCACGCTCACCTATTAATGTTTTTTTAGTAACACTTGTTTCCTTTTCCAAGACACGTACTGTCTTGTCTTTTCAGTGGCACATGACTTATTTTCAATGACATGTATTTAACTTGGTGTTTAGTGTTTAATTAAATTGCTTTCTTGATGCCATCTAAATATTCCTACTAAATCAAATGCCATCAACACTAAAAAATTTACAATAAAGTTAAAAAAAAAAACAAATTGTAAAATGTGATTCTAGTTTTAACTCTCCATAACAATGAAATAATACAATTCAACGAAGTGGCCGCTCACATGGGCGTACCCAGATATGTTGAAACATTAGGAATACATTTATTTGTAAGAGTTGTCGTTTATGTAGAAGCTATAATAAGATAGTTTAAATAATATACTTTTTCTTTGTAGATTTTACTTACAAGCTATGAAGTTTTTGTGTAAACTGTAAAAAGATACTTTTAGGGAATAGGTAGAGAGTCGATTTTATACTATTCGACGATTTACATGCATTGGACTCTTTTATCTACAAAAGGTTGAACATATCCACCAAACAAATTTTAGGTTAGTGAGAACCATGAGATTAGGTGAGTGAAAACTATGATATTTCATAGGGTTTTGGTGAGAGAACTATGATATTTGCAAGGTTTCAACGGGAATATTAGTTTAATGTTACCACAATTTTCATTTTTGAAATATCTTTAAAGGGACCACCATACTAATGATAGATTCCAATTCATGTCAACATCTAAACCTCCTTTATATTGGAGTAAAATTAAAGTTAATTGTCATTTATTTTATATTAAGTTGCATATTTATATTATACTAATATGAAGTCAAAGTTAAAATTTGGGTGGAATGAATTTCATCAACTTGCAAACATTTTTATGAAGAAAAACTTGGAAAGGATTGCAACTTGGTTAATTTGAGGTTTCTTTATTGAAAAACATATAAAATAAATCTTGAAAATTCTAGAAAATATTTAAAAAGAAATCATATAAATTCAACAACATATCATAAAATTTATATAGCTAAAAAATATTAATAATAACAAAGAAATAACTTTAAACAACTTCAATAAAGAAGGTGAATAATAACAACAATCTAATTAAGATATTGAATCGATTTGTCTTCAATAACTTTAAACAACTTCAATCAATTTGTCTTCAATAACTTTAAACAACTTCAATAACGAAGCTGAATAATAACAATGCAATCTGAAGAAGACATTGAATCGATTTGTCTTCAATGTATTCTCTTAGTTATTAGATATTAGAATTTATTTATATACAAAGTCAATGTGAACGATTTACATGTAAGTTGCAATTAAACAACTTCTATTATAAAATTGTCAAATATTTTAATGGAGGAGCAACTGCATGCATTTTGTTTTATTTTTGCGTGTGAGTTAGCTGGTTTGATATTTTTGTTGATCTTGATTGCTAGTACAAAATCATTTTGTGTATTGAAATTGTTATTGTATTAAAAAATATTTATTTATTTATTTCCTTCTTTCTTTAAAGTTTTTATTGTATTTTTTTAATATATATTGGAGAAACAATTTAAGATATCATATCCTCCTCTTCTCTCCAATTGTTATCATTATCATGCCTATCATCTAAGTTGTCATTATCCTCCACCTCCATCCGATTGTTTTTGTTGGAGCTATCAATATGACATCCCTGCATGCCATCAAGTTCTCCTATAGAGCAAATAGAAATGCCAATATCCTCTCCAGCCATAACATAAGAGCCCCCGAAAAGCCTCACTAGGCACAATTGGTGGTCTTCAATTATTACAACAATCTCACCTTCTAACTTGCAAACGTGAAGGCTTCTGGTTTCTTGAATGCAACACAAGAATTGACGTCTTTTCTTTAAATACGATGAAATGCAGGTAAAAACGACTCACAAAAAATTGCATACACTAAATCAAGGTCACACTCGTTTATAACATAAAGATGATTTTGGACTAACCTACCATGGGTTTACCAAATAAATGAACACAATCTTATAGTTTATTTTTGAGATGGCATATGCCCCTGCATCAAATCCCATTATGATAGAAAACTATCAATGTTAGATGACTCTTGATTTTCAATTTATACTATTGTAGGTAGTGTGGCCATTCAAATCTATATATAACATTGTAATGGATTTTATTTACATTATATGAAATGAAAACCACAACTAGTGTGCTTACTAGGATTTATTATTGTCTAGGGATGATCTTTAGCGTGTGGAAGTGGAGGTTGCAATACAATTGACTAACATTCCTAAAACACAACTAAGACAAATCTCAAGGATAAGAATCAAAATTGAGTGTCTTTTAAATCTTTTTCTGACCCATTACCGAGACTCCTTCCCACTCTTCTTCGTGAGGGTGAACAATATCCACCCTGCTATGCAACATTAAATGTTGCATCGAGTGGTATATACATTTTCGGATCTAAATTGCCTATACACCACCCACCGCAACATTTAATGCATAAGAGGGTGAATATTCACCACCATAGATTCAAAGGGTTGGTAATTGTTGTTTTTGGGTTGATAGAAAACACAAACCCTAAAAAATTAAAACACCATGCTTACTTGAGGAACCTTATAGGTGTGTGGAGGTAGGACATGGTGCTAATGGCAATTTGGCTAAACCATATGGTGTGGTGTTGATTTCCAAACATGAGTTCACTCAAAACAAGAGTCTAAAAACCTTGAAAGAAAACCAAATCCTTAATCTTTTAGTTTATGTTTTTATTTAATTTGATATTTATTTATTTTCTCAAATTTTATATTTGAAATAAATCAATACATTTATAAAAATTGAATTTGAATAAAAAAAATAAAAAATAACAATAATACTTTCCAATCAAGAGATCTAAAATATTTTTAAATTAACAAAAAATCATAAATTATAAGTTTAACTTGAAAATTTATAAGTTATAAGTTTACTTTAACTTGATATTTGAATAAGTTATAAGTTTAAAATTGAAAATAATAAATTATAAGTTTAAATTTGAAATTTATTTTAAGTTATAGGAATATTATCATGCACTTTATATTTGAATAAGTTATAAGTTTAAAATTGAAAATAATAAATTATAAGTTTAAATTTGAAATTTGTTGCACTTTATATTTGAATAAGTTATAAGTTTAAAATTGAAAATAATAAATTATAAGTTTAAATTTGAAATTTGTTTTAAGTTATAGGAATATTATCATGCTTCCAACGGTTTTAAAGTTATTTAGGGTTTCTATATGTTCATCTTTGTTTGCGTTTTCCCATCGAAAACTTAGGTTGATGGGAGTGTTCCATTGGATTCTATATAAAATCAAAATAGTAGACGTGAGCATTCCCACTAGAATTTATATAATAAAAACACAATCCTGAGCGTCCGATATATATCCCGGCAGGGTAAAGAATCAAGATGGATCTCGTCGGACTCTAACCTTTTCTTCGCATTTAATGAGTGCATCACAAAAGCGTGCAATGTAGTGGTGGATGCATTTTCCTTACAGGCGTGGCATGTTAAAAGCAGCGCGGAGCCGTCTAATCTAACTTGTGGCCACATATTCATTTCGGCTTTTGTGGCAGGATCCTTCAATTGTTTTTCATTATTTAATTCTTGCGGATGTAAAGCATTTAATGATTGTGCCACCAAAAGCGTGCGATTCAATACATTTCCCTTACAGGCGCGGCGTGTTAAAAGCAGCGCGGAGCCGTCTGGTCTAACTTGTGGATTGTTACTTGTGGCCCTGCTCCATTTCGGCTTTTGTGGCAGGATCGTTCAATTGTTTCTCATTTTTTTATTTCTTGAGGATCTCTGATCACAAAAATGCCCAAATCTCGGTGTTGTTTTGTCCAGCGAGGTTTTAGAATAGCCCAGTCTCCAGTACCGATGGACGATGAAGAATAATTACCAAAGTGTTGTGATCACAGGGCGAAGTCTGATGCCTTATATTTGAGCGCCAGGTGAGATCAGTTCATTCAAGGCGGTGTGCTGATAATTGTTCCCATGGAGCCTGAGGATGGCCTCCCCGCTTCTGTTTCCAGTGGTGTGGTGGGATATATTCTGCATCATGCTTCCTTATTAAAGCCGGAGCCCAATGATACGATATCACCAGAGTATTGGCCTTATATTTGAAAAAAACGGTGATTCCATCAGGGTTTTCTGCAGTATGGTATAGTGGCTTTATAATTTGTTTTTTGAAGCGTATGATCATTCTCGAAGTTTAGGTTTCTCTCATTATTTATTTTAATACAAGATATTATTTTAATTTAATTAGTTCATGATAAATGATTTTTTCATTTAATTTTATTAATGGTATGATATGATTTGTTTTTTCAACTTATAGGTGGTATGTCCGTGCAAACTAGTGGATGGAGCTCGATGGGAATGGGATGAATGGAATGTAGTGGAAAAATTTTGGGGCAAATATTGTGTATCTGATGGACATTGTTGACTGAATCTGGAGGGATAAAGAGAGAGATATAAGTTTATTTGAGAACGAGAGAAGAAGAAGCTTCAAGAGAGAACGACATTTCCATAGAGATAAGACAAAGAAAGTTGTTACAAAGAGTGAGAAAGGGATGAGATGCCAGAAAAATGGACATTGGATAACGCATCATTCGGCGATGCCTATTCACATTCACCTCCTCCTCTATCTCTGTTTCGTTCTGGTCTTTGTCTTGTTTGTTTATGTGAGTGTATGGAAGCGCTTCCAATGTGGTTTTTGTGACTTATTGTGGTTTTTGTTTGTGTCTGTTTCATGTCATATGTACTGTGTTTGTGTTGTATATGTGAAATTGTCAAGTTATAGAGGTTGGAGGTTGAATTGGATATGAATGTGCGGGAGCTTGGAGATGATTGAAGAAAAAGAATCGAGAATTGGGAGTTGAATCACCTCACCACGTTGGACGCGGGTTCTTATTCCAGTGAGGTATCATACTTTATTGTTCTCTTCTTTTCTCGGTTTAGCTCTGTTCCGCTCAGCACTGCCGACAGTAGGCACGTTTTCTTCCTTTTAGCTCAACTCTTGCTCCAATTCTAATATTATTCATTGGAACAACGCGTTGAACTCATATCTTTGTATCATGAAAAGGGCTGAGTTCCTACCCTCAGCCATCGACTATAGGCATGCAAGTACACATTATTCCCTTTTCTCAGTTTTTAAGGGTTGAAAGCACTATCAAGTTAAATAAAATGGTTTCATAATAGAGAGTTTTCTTAGCCGTAATTGCATATATAAACAATTTACAGTTTACTAGGCGATGTTGGGTTGATTTGAATCTGCGGAAGTCTAAAAAAGAAAAATTTGAGCTGGACGTTCAGTTAGGTATTATAATTTCTTGTTCCTTTCTTGGCTTCTGGGCAATGTTGAGACACTTTCTTTGCCTTTTTATTAAGTCAAATATTATTATATTCATTTGGCTCTGACTCCACTCTTTTCTGTCTTACTTTCTTTTTAAACTAAATATGGTTATTATGATATCAGTAAAACTTTTTGTATTTTCTTTGCGTGGAGTTGGTTTATGTGAAGCAATTTGGAATTGGAGGTAGGTCCATATTTTTCCATTCATCCTTTAAAAACAGAGAAAACAATTAAATAGAATCCGCATCTCAAGCTTCAATAACAATTTACACGCTCACATTATTTGTGAGTTTGTATGTTATATAGTTTTAGATTTTATTGGATGTCATATAGTTTTAGATTTTATTGTTGTTCTAGTGGCTTTGACATTTTTGAAGGAAACCTAAATTTGCATTTCACAAGAGTTTAATATACATATAACAAATGATCTTCAGTACTTTTAATTTAGGACAAAAGTAATGGTGTGTAAATTCATAGTTTTCCAATATTTATAAAAATGTAGAATACTAATTTTAGTTAAATGTTTTTAAACAATTTTGTAAATGTCATAATTACATACTTTTAATTTAGGCAAAAAGTAATGGTCTGTAAATTCATAGTTTTTCAATGTTTATAAAAATGTAGAATACTAGTTTTAGTTAAATATTTTCAAGCAATTTTGTAAAATTTCATGATTACATATGGATCTATAATCTTGCACCATAGTGTAAGATTAAAAGAATTCATAAACATGTTGAAAGGGTGACATGATGTAGTTTGGAATGTTATTGTTGCATTAGTAGCTTAGGAGTAATAAACAAGTAAAATCTAAAAATCTGTGTTGACGTTCTAGTAAGGTATTATAATTTCCTAAATCTTTGTTGACGTTCTAGTAAGGTATTATAATTTCCTGTTCCTCTTATAATTTCCTAAATCTGTGTTGATGTTCTAGTAAGGTATTATAATTTCATGTTCATCTTGGGCATGGCTCTCAACAGACACTTTCTTTGCTCTTTTAGTAAATTAAATATTATTATATTCATTGGGTTTTGACTCTGCTCGACCTTCCTTTATTAGTCTGTGCCTCCTGCTATCTAGGGAGTTTAGCTTTCACTTAGAAGTCAACAACTTAGATATTTTATTTAGTGCATTTTGTGGTCATCTACAAAATTTTCCCAATGTTTTGAACAAAATATTTTATATTTTAATTATTTTGAAAAAATAAACAATTTTTAATATTTTACAATTTCATAATATGAATTTTGTGATTGGGTTAGAGGTTGTGATGTTTTGAACAAAATATTTGTTATTTTAATTATTTTGAAAAAATAAACAATTTTTAATATTTTACAATTTCATAATATGAATTTTGTGATTGGGTTAGAGGTTGTGATGAGACTTTATTAACCATGGTATGCTTATTTTTTTCTCACTATTTGTCAGAAATTGTAAATAATTTGTTCAAAACATTTGTTATTTTAATTATTTTGAAATGAAAAAATAAATAATTTTTAATATTTTACAATTTCATAATATGAATTTTGTGATTGGGCTAGAGGTTGTGATGGGACTTTATTAGTTCTGGTATGTTTGGTTTTTTCGCACTATTTGTCAAAAATTGTAAATAATTTAAAATTACAAAATTTATAAAAGCACCACGTACATGGTAAATGACATAGGGTTCAACAGTCGATGTATTGTTGTTGCAGTCCATGCCATCCCGTGGAGATCTGCATGTACAATATCGAATTTTTCTCTCTTATGAGTCTTATGTTTCATGCTTGTTTAAACATAGTAGAGTTGTTGACGCCCTTTTCCATTGCTATGCTATAAGCAACCATTGATAACTTCAGCGGAATCCTTGGAAAGGGGGGCTACAAGATGGTCTACAAGGTCTACCTTCCTGACTAGACACCGAAATTAGTAAAGAGAATAGATAGAATATTTGAAGAAGAAGAGGAATTCTGGGCACACATGACAACTATCTGCAAAATTCATCACCTAAACCTGGTGTGAATGAGAGGATTCTGCACATAAGCATAACATAGGTTGCTCGTCTATGAATACAATCCCATCGGTTCCTTGGACACCCATCTATTCTCTACCACCTGCTCCCTTGACTGGGAGAAGTTGTACAAGATAGGATTGTGGACGAGAAGAGGAATAACTTATCTGCATGAGGAACCTCAAATGGATTCTCTATTGTGAGATAAAGCCAGAGAACCTATTCCTCAACGAAAATTCTCTGATTTCGGAGTGTCCAGGCTGGGCAACAGAGAGATATATCTTAGTGTGTCTTCCGTTAGAGGGATTCATGGGTATTTGGTGCCTGAATGGGTTGAATCAGATCTCTCATAGAAAAACATGGCATGTATTGTGGACGAGAAGAGGAATAGCTTATCTGCACGAGGAATTCCTAGAATGGATTCTCTATTGCGAGATAAAGCCAAAGAACCTATTCCTCAATGAAAATTCTCTGATTTTGAAGTGTCTAGGCTGGGTGACAGAGAGACAAATCTTAGTGTGTCTTCTGTTAGAGGGATTCATGGGTATTTGGTGCCTGAATGGGTTGAATTAGATCTCTCTGAGAAAAACATGGCCTGTATTGAATCTTATTAGCAAATACTAAAACTCCCTATGAAGTTGTATTTATAATTTTACCCGATGTGCTTGAGAACAATATAAAAACAAACATACTAGAGGAGATTCATGAAGATTCAACTACATATGATCCAGAGTTAGATAATTTTTAGGTTGTACGACACGATGGAGTTGCACTGGGATAGGCACCTCGATAGGGTTTAGAGTGGGAAGAAGAAGAAGAAGAAGAAGATATTGAGAGTCGATGCCCCCTACGAACCTAAAATTATTTGTGGGGATGGAGTGTCGACATTGCCTTGTTAACAGATATTTTCAAGGACTCGTTATGTCACAATGGTTGAGGTTTGTCATTTTCTCCTTTGTTATTCTTCAAATCCTCTCCTTAATGAACAACAAATGACAAATGTAAAGAGAACTCGTATCTGGTAACAATTTGAAAGAAGAGCTTCCTAAAAGATAAAACATGTACCTGGAGAATATTTGCGAAGATTTTTCTCCTGGCTCCCAGTCCTCCTCCCGATGACAAACCATCCACTCCTCACTCAAACCACTCTGCAGAAGATTGTCGCGCTAGATTACCCCGTGCTAACTTATCCAAGCATTTGTTTTTTTCTTCATGAGTGGGAAGTACAGGTTGCAGGAAAAATAGGGATTTGTTGTTTCCATCATCAAATGACCTCAATTTTCTTCTGTCACCAATACCACTATGCAATGTTTCTCTCACTCGCTATCTCTAAGAAAAATTCCAATCTTCCTTGGAGAGTATTGGAGGCGGGTGTCTAGGATTTAGGTTGACAGAGGAATAATAGTAGAACAAGTATGATAGATCAAACCTCGACTCTTCTTCAAACATAAGTTGTGATTATTATTACTGATATTAATATTTTTAATATTGTTATTACTATTACTGGCTTTGTCGTTGTTAGAAGTCGTGGATCCACAGATGCCATTGCAATTGAATAAACCACCCACGACAGCCAACCATCCTTCCATTGTTGGTGGTACACTTCCACTTTTGTACCGGTTCAATTCCCTTTCCCTTGATTTATTTTCCTAATTTGTTCGTATACGACAGATCTTGCATGTTGGGACTATTTCCTCCAAGTCCGTCACTTAGTGCTCCTCCCATTCCGAGACTAGGAAACATATTTACTCCGAGACCAGGAAACATCTTTACTGATCACCATTTGGATCAATCAATTATGTATTATTACAAGTGCACAAAATATATAACTTTAAATAAATAATTCGGTGAATATCATTTAAGATTTCACGGTGTGATTCAATAACTATACAGAAGTTTCTGTTGCTGCAAGAACAAACTGTCTCAGTACTGCAAATCTACCCCGTGCTTCGGTTGTCTGTACAATATGTCATATTATATTTACTTTATGGTTGAGCACAAGCCTCTCCGGGGCTAAAATTCTTATCATAAAATTGCTTTACGTGACACGAACGCACACCCACCTATTAATGCTTTTTTAGTAACACTTGTTTCCTTTTCCAAGACACATACTGTCTTTTCAGTGACACATGAATTCTTTTCAATGACATGTCTTTAACTTGGTGTTTAGTGTTTAATTAAATTGCTTTCTTGATGCCATCTAAATATTCCTACTAAATGAAATGCCATCAACACCCAAAAATTTACAAAAAAGTTTTAAAGAAAACCAAATTGTAAAAAGTGATTCTAGTTTTAACTTTCCATAACAATGAAATAATACAATTCAACGAAGTGGTCTCTCACATGGGCTTACCCAGATACGCTGAAACATGAGGAATACATTTAGTTGTAAGAGTTGTCGTTTATGTAGAAGTTATAATAAGATAGTTTAAAGAATATACTTTTTCTTTGTAGACTTTACTTACAAGCTATGAAGTCTTTGTGTAAACTGTAAAAAGATGCTTTTAGGGAATAGGTAGAGAGTCGATTTTATACTAGTCGACGATTTACATGCATTGGACGCTTTTATCTACAAAAGGTCGAACATATCCACCAAACAAATTTTAGGTTAGTGAGAACCATGAGATTACGTGAGTGAAAACTATGATATTTGATAGGGTTTTGGTGAGAGAACTATGATATCTGCAAGGTTTCAACTGGGATATTAGTTTAATGTTACCGCATTTTTCATTTTTGAAATATCTTTAAAGGGACCACTATACTCATGATAGATTCCAATTCATGTCAACATCTAAACCTCCTTTATATTGGAGTAAAATTAAAGTTAATTATCATTTATTTTATATTAAATTGCATATTTATATTATACTAATATGAAGTCAAAGTTAAAATTTGGGTGGAATGAAGTTCATCAACTTGCAAACATTTTTATGAAGAGAAACTTGGGAAGGATTGCAACTTGGTTAATTTGAGGTTTCTTTATTGAAAAACATATAAAATAAATCTTGAAAACTCTAGAAAATATTTWAAAAAAAATCATATAAATTCAACAACATATCATAAAATTTATATAGCTAAAAAATATTAATAATAACAAAGAAACAACTTTAAACAATTTCAATAAAGAAGATGAATAATAACAACAATCTAATTAAGATATTGAATCAATTTGTCTTCAATAACTTTAAACAACTTCAATCAATTTGTCTTCAATAACTTTAAACAACTTCAATAACAAAGGTGAATAGTAACAATATAATTTGATGAAGACATTGAATCAATTTGTCTTCAATGTATTCTCTTAGTTATTAGATATTAGAATTTATTTATATACAAAGTCAATGTGAACGCTTTACATGTAAGTTGCAATTAAACAACTTCTATTATAAAATTGTCAAATATTTTAATGGAAGAGCAATTGCATGCATTTTGTTTTATTTTTGCGTGTGAGTTAGCTAGTTTGATATTTTTGTTGATCTTGATTGTTAGTACAAAGTCATTTTGTGTATTGAAATTGTTATTGTATTAAAAAATATTTATTTCTTTTTTTTCCCTTTTTCCTTAAAATTTTTATTGTATTTTTTTAATATATATTGGAGAAACAATTTAAGATATCATATCCTCCTCTTCTCTCCAATCATTATCATTATTGTGCCTATCATCTAAGTTGTCATTATCCTCCACCTCCATTCGATTGTTTTTGCTGGAGCTATCAATATGACATCCCTGCATGCCATCAAGTTCTCCTATAGAGCAAATAGAAATGCCAATATCCTCTCCAGCCATAACATAAGAGCCCATGACAAGCCTCACCAGACACAATTGGTGGTCTTCAATTATTACCATAATCTCACCTTCTAACTTGCAAACGTGAAGGCTTCTGGTTTCTTGAATGCAACATAAGAATTGACGTATTTTCTTTAAATACGTTGAAATGCAGGTAAAAACGACTCACAAAAAATTGCATACACTAAATCAAGGTCACACTCGTTTATAACATAAATATGATTTTGGACTAACCTACCATGGGTTTACCAGATAAATGAACACAATCTTATAGTTTATTTTTGAGATGGCATATGCCCCTGCATCAAATCCCATTATGATAGAAAACTATCAATATTAGATGACTCTTGATTTTCAATTTATACTGTTGTAGGTAGTGTGGCCATTCAAATCTATATATAACATTGTAATGGAGTTTATTTACATTACATGAAATGAAAACCACAACTAGTGTGCTTACTAGGATTTATTATTGTCTAGGGCTAATCTTTAGCTTGTGGAAGTGGAGGCTGCAATACAATTGACTAACATTCCTAAAACACAATTGAGAAAAATCTCAAGGACAAGAATCAAAATTGAGTGTCTTTTAAATCTTTTTCTGACCCATTACCGAGACTCCTTCCCACTCTTCTTCGTGAGGGTGAACAATATCCACCCTGCTACGCAACATTAAATGTTGCATCGAGTGATATATACATTGTCGGATCTAAATTGCCTATACACCACCCACCGCAACATTTAATGCATAAGAGGGTGAATATTCACCACCATAGATTCAAAGGGTTGGTAATTGTTGTTTTGGGTTGATAGAAAACACAAACCCTAAAACATTAAAACACCATGCTTACTTGAGGAACCTTATAGGTGTGTGGAGGTAGGACATGATGCTAATGGCAATTTGGCTAAACCATATGGTGTGGTGTTGATGTCCAATCATGAGTTCACTCAAAACAAGAGTCTAAAGACCTTGAAAAAAAACCAAATCCTTAATCTTTATATATATTTTTAATTTGATATTTATTTATTTTCTCAAATTTTATATTTAAAATAAATTAATACATTTATAAAAATTGAATTTGAATAGAAAAAATAAAAAATAACAATAATACTTTCCAATCAAGATATCTAAAATATTTTGAAATTAACCAAAAAAAATCATAAATTATAAGTTTAACTTGAAATTTGTATAAATCATAGTTATAAGATTAAAATTGAAAATCATAAATTATAAGTTTAAATTTGAGATTTGTTTTAAATTATAGGAATATGATCATGTTTCCAAATGTTTTAAAGTTATTTAGGATTTACATATGTTCATCTTTGTTTGCGTTTTCTCATCGCAAACTTAGGTTGACGGGAGTGTTCCATTGGATTCTATATAAAATCAAAATAGCAGACGTGAACATTCCCACTCGGTTTTATATAATAAAAACAGAATCCTGAGCGTCCGATATATATCCCAGCGGGGTAAAGAATCAAGATGGATCTCGTCGGACTCTAACCTTTTCTTCGCATTTAATGAGTGTGTCACAAAAGCGTGCGATGTAGTGGTGCATGCATTTTCCTTACAGGCGTGGCGTGTTAAAAGCAGCGCGGAGCCGTCTAGTCTAACTTGTGGCCGCGGATTCATTTCCGCTTTTGTCGCCGGATCCTTCCGCTTTTGTTGCCGGATCCTTCAATTGTTTTTCATTATTTAATTCTTGCGGATGTAAAGCATTTAATGAGTGCACCACCA
This sequence comes from Picea engelmannii, assembly GCA_009831015.1. Lineage (NCBI taxonomy): Eukaryota > Viridiplantae > Streptophyta > Pinopsida > Pinales > Pinaceae > Picea > Picea engelmannii. The sequence goes on from ML800857.1 coordinate 97,616, forward strand.
AAAGCGTGCGATTCAATACATTTTCCTTACAGGCGCGGCGTGTTAAAAGCAGCGCGGAGCCGTCTGGTCTAACTTGTGGATTGTTACTTGTGGCCCGGCTCCATTTCGGCTTTTGTGGCAGAATCGTTCAATTGTTTCTCATTTTTTATTTCTTGCGGATCTCTGATCACAAAAATGCTCAAATCTCGGCGCTGTTTTGTCCGGCGAGGTTTTAGAATAGCCCAGTCTCCAGTACTGACGGACGATGAAGAATAATTTCCGAAGTGTTGTGATCACCGGGCGAAGTCTGATGCCTTATATTTGAGCGCCAGGTGAGGTCAGTTCGTTCAAGGTGGTGTGCTGATAATGGTTTCCCATGGAGCCTACGGATGGCCTCCCCGCTTCTGTTTCCAGTGGTGTGGTGGGATATATTCTGCATCATGCTTCCTTATTAAAGCCGGAGCCCAATGATACGATATCACCAGAGTATTGGCCTTATATTTGAAAAAAACGGCGATTCCATCAGGGTTTTCTGCAGTATGGTATAGTGGCTTTATAATTTGTTTCTTGAAGCGTATGATCATTCTCGAAGTTTAGGTTTCTCTCATTATTTATTTTAGTACACGATATTATTTTAATTTAATCAGTTTTTGATAAATGCTTTTTTCATTTAATTTTATTAATGGTATGATATGATTTGCTTTTTCATTTTATAGGTGGTCTGTCCGTGCAAACTAGGCGATGGAGCTCGATGGGAATGGGATGAATGGAATGGAAAAATTTCGGGGCAAATATTGTGTATCTGGACATTGTTGACTGAATCTGGAGGGATAAAGAGAGAGACATAAGTCTCTTTGAGAACGAGAGAAGAAGCTTCCAGAAAGAACGACATTTCCGTAGAGATAAGACAAAGAAAGTTGTTACAGAGAGTGGGAAAGGGATGAGATGCCAGAAAAGTGGATGTTGGATAACGCATCATTCGGCTATGCCTATTCACATTCACCTCCTCCTCTATCTCTGTTATGTTCTGGTCTTTGTGTTATTTGTTTATGCCAGTGTATGGAAGCGCTTCCAATGTGGTTTCTGTGACTTATTGTGGTTTCTGTTTGTGTCTGTTTTATGTCATATGTACTGTGTTTATGTTGTATATGTGAAATTGTCAAGTTATAGAGGTGGGAGGTTGAATTGGATATGAATGTGCGAGAGCTTGGAGATAAAAGAATCGTGAATTGGGAGTTGAATCATCTCACCAAGTTGGACGCGGGTTCCTATTCCAGTGAGTGAGGTATCCTATTTTATTGTTCTCTTCTTTTCTGGGTTTAGCTCTGTTCCGCTCAGCTCTGCCGACAGTAGGCACGTTTTCTTCCTTTTAGTTTAGCTCTTGCTCTAATTCTAATACTATTCATTGGAACAGCGGGCTGAGCTCATATCTTTGTATCATGAAAATAAGAGCTGTGAATGACAAAGAGTCGAGTTCCTACCCTCAGCCATCGACTGTAGACATGCAAGTACACATTATTCCCTTTTCTTAGTTTTTAAGGGTGGAAAGCACTATCAAGTTAAATAAATGGTTTCATAATATAGAGTTCTTAGCTGTAATTGCATATATAAACAATTTACAGTTTACTAGGCGATGTTGGGTTGATTTGAATATGCGGGAGTATAAACAAGAAAAATCTGAGCTGGACGTTCAGTCAGGTATTATAATTTCCTGTTCCTTTCTTGGCTTCTTGGCAATATTGAGATACTTTCTTTGCCAGTCAAATATTATTATATTCATTTGGCTCTGACTCCGCTCTTTTTCGCCTTACTTTCTTTTTAAACTAAATATGGTTATTATGATATCAGAGCGGAGTGGGTAAAACTATTTGTATTTGCTTTGCTGCGTGGAGTTGGTTTATGCAAGGCTATTTGGAATTGGAGGTAGGTACATATTTTGTCATTCATCCTTTAAAAACAGAAAAAACAGTTACCATCTGTCATTTCAAGCTTCAATAACAGTTTACACGCTCACACTATTTGTGAGTTTGTATGTCATATAGTTTTATATTTTATTGGACGTCATATAGTTTTAGATTTTATTGTTGTTCTAGTGGCTTTGTCATTTTTGAAGGAAACCTAAATTTGCATTTCACAAGAGTTTAATATACATATAACAAATGATCTTATTTTTAATTTAGGACAAAAGTAATGATGTGTAAATTCATAGTTTTCCAATATTTATACTGATTTTAGTTATATGTTTTTAAGCAATTTTGTAAATGTCATAATTACATACTTTTAATTTAGGAAAAAAGTAATGGTGTGTAAATTCATAGTTTTTCAATATCTATAAAAATGTAGAATACTAATTTTAGTTAAATATTTTCAAGCAATTTTGTAAATTTCATGATTACATATGGATCTATAATCTTTTGCACCATAGTGTAAGATTAAAAGAATTCATAAACATGTTGAAAGGGTGACATGATGTAGTTTGGAATGTTATTGTTGTATTAGTAGTTTAGGAGTAATAAACAAAAAAAAATCTAAAAATCTGTGTTGACGTTCTAGTAAGGTATTATAATTTCCTGTTCCTCTTATAATTTCCCAAATCTGTGGGGACGTTCTAGTAAGGTATTATAATTTCCTGTTCCTCTTGGGCATGGCTCTCTTCCTCTTGGGCATGGCTCTCAACAGACACTTTCTTTGCTCTTTTAGTAAATTAAATATTATTATATTCATTAGGTTTTGACTCTGCTCTACCCGGCCTTCCTTTATTAGTCCGTGCCTCCGGCGAGCTAGGGACTTTAGCTTTCACTTAGAAGTCAACAGCTTAGATATTTTATTAAGTGCATTTTGTGGTCATCTACAAAATTTTCCCAATGTTTTAAGCAAAATATTTGTTATTTTAATTATTTTGAAAAAATAAACAATTTTTAATATTTTACAATTTCATAATATGAATTTTGTGATTGGGTTAGAGGTTGTGATGAGACTTTATTAACCATGGAATGCTTATTTTTTTCTCACTATTTGTCAGAAATTGTAAATAATTTGTTCAAAACATGTGTTATTTTAATTATTTAGAGTAAATAAATAATTTTTAATATTTTACAATTTCATAATATGAATTTTGTGATTGGGCTAGAGGTTGTGATGGGACTTTATTAGCCCTGGTATGTTTGGTTTTTTCACACTATTTGTCAAAAATTGTAAGTAATTTAAAATTACAAAATTTATAAAAGCATCACGTACATGGTAAATGACATAGGGTTAAGTAGTCAATGTATTGTTGTTGCAGTCCATGCCATCCCGTGGAGATCTGTATGTACAATATCAAATTCTTCTCTCATATGAGTCCTATGTTTCATGCTTGTTTAAACATAGTAGAGTTGTTGACGCCCTTTTCCATTGCTATGCTATAAGCAACCATTGATAACTTCAGCGGAATCCTTGGAAAGGGGGGCTACAAGATGGTCCACAAGGGTTACCTTCCTGACTAGACACGGATAATAGTAAAGAGAATAGATAGAATATTTAAAGGAGAAGAGGAATTATGGGCACACATGACAACTATCTGCAAAATTCATCACCTAAACCTGGTGTGAATGAGAGGATTCTGCACATAAGCATAACATAGGCCGCTCGTCTATGAATACAATCCCATCGGTTCCTTGGACACCCATCTATTCTCTGCCACCTGCACCCTTGACTGGGAGAAGCTGTACAAGATAGGATTGTGGATGAGAAGAGAAATAGCTTATTTGCACGAGGAATTCCTGGAATGGATTCTCTATTTCGAGATAAAGCCAGAGAACCTATTCCTCAACGAAAATTCTCTGATTTGGGAGTGTCCAGGCTGGGCGACAGAGAGATAGATCTTAGTGTGTCTTTCGTTAGAGGGATTCATGGGTATTTGGTGCCTGAATGGGTTGAATAAGATCTCTCGTAAAAAAACATGGCATGTGTTGTGGACGAGAAGAGGAATAGCTTATCTGCACGAGGAATTCCTTTAATGGATTCTCTATTGCGAGATAAAGCCAGAGAACCTATTCTTCAATGAAAATTCTCCGATTTCTAAGTGTCTAGGCTGGGCGACAGAGAGACAAATCTTAGTGTGTCTTCCGTTAGAGGGATTCATGAGTATTTGGTGCCTGAATGGGTTGAATTAGATCTCTCGGAGAAAAACATGGCCTGTATTGAATCTTATTGGCAAATACTAAAACACCCTATGAAGTTGTATCAATAATTTTACCCGATGTGCTTGAGAGCAATATAAAAAAAACATACTAGAGGAGATTCATGAAGATTCAACTACATATGATCCATAGTTGGATAATTTTTAGGTTGTACGACACGATGAAGAGTTGCACAGGGATAGGTGCCTCGACAGGATTTAGAGTGGGAAGAAGATGAATAAGAAGATATTGAGAGCCGATGCCCCCTACGAACCTAAAATTATTTGTGGGGATGGAGTGTCGACAGTGCCTTATTAACAGATATTTTCAAGGACTCGTTATGTCACAATGGTTGAGGTTTGTCATTTTCTCCTTTGTTATTCTTCAAATCCTCTCCTTAATGAACAACAAATGACGAATGTAAAGAGAACTCATATCGGGTAACAATCTGAAAGAAGAGCTTCCTAAAAGGGAAAACATGTACTTGGAGAATATCTGCAAAGATTTTTCTCCTGGCTCTCAGTCCTCCTCCCGATGACGAACCAATCAATCCATCCACTCCTTGCTCAAACCACTCTGTAGAAGATTGTCATGCCAGATTACCCCGCGCTAACTTATCCAAGCGTTTGTTTTTTTCTTTATGAGTGGGAAGTACAGGCTGCAGGAAAAATAGGGATTTGTTGTTTCCGTCATCAAATGACCTCAACTTTCTTCTGTCACCAATACCACCATGCGGTGATTCTCTTGCTCGCTATCTCTAAGAAAAATTCCAATCTTCCTTGGAGAGTATTGGAGGCGGGTGTCTAGGATTTAGGTTGACATAGGAATATTAGTAGGGCAAGTATACTAGATCAAACCTCGACTTTTCTTCAAACAAAAGCCGTGATTATTATTACTGATATTAATATTTTTAATATTGTTATTAGTATTACTGGCTCCGTCGTTGTTATAAGCCGTGGGTCCACAGATGCCATTACAATTGAAGAAACCACCCACGACAACCAACCGTCCTTCCATTGTTGGTGGCACACTACCACTTTTGTACTGGTTCAATTCCCTTTCCCTTGATTTCTTTTCCTAATTTGTCCGTATACGATAGATCTTGCAGGCTGGGACTATTTCCTCCAAGTCCGTCACTTAGTGATCCTCCCATTCAGAGACTGGGAAACATATTTACTCTGAGACCAGGAAACATCTTTATGGATCACCATCTGGATCGATCAATTATGTATAATTACAAGTGCACAAAATATGTAACTTTAAATAAATAATTCAGTGAATATCATTTAAGATTTCACGGTGCGATTCAATAACTATACAAAAGTTCCTGTTGTTGCAAGAACAAACTGTCTCAGTACCACAAATCTACCCCGTGCTTCGGTTCTCTATACAATATGTCGTATTATATTTACTTTATGGTCGAGCACAAGCCTCTCGAGGGCTAAAATTCTTATCATAAAATCGCTTTATGTGACACGAGCGCACGCCCACCTATTAATGCTTTTTTAGTAACACCTGTTTCCTTTTCCAAGACACATACTGTCTTTTCAGTGACACATGACTTCTTTTCAATGACATGTATTTAACTTGGTGTTTAGTGTTTAATTAAATTGCTTTCTTGATGCCATCTAAATATTCCTACTAAATGAAATGCCATCAACACCCAAAAATTTACAAAAAAGTTTTAAAGAAAACCAAATTGTAAAATGTGATTCTGGTTTTAACTCTCCATAACAATGAAATAATGCAATTCAACAAAGTGGCTACTCACATGGGCATACCCAGATATGCTGAAACATGAGGAATACATTTATTTGTAAGAGTTGTCGTTTATGTAGAAGCTATAATAAGATAGTTTAAAGAATATACTTTTTCTTTGTAGACTTTACTTACAAGCTATGAAGTCTTTGTGTAAACTGTAAAAAGATGCTTTTAGGGAATAGGTAGAGAGCTGATTTTATACTAGTCGGCGATTTATCTACAAAAGGCCGAACATATCCACCAAACAAATTTTAGGTTATTGAGAACCATGAGATTAGGTGAGTGAAAACTATGATATTTGACAGGGTTTTGGTGAGAGAACTATGATATCTGCAAGGTTTCAACGAGAATATTAGTTTAATGTTACTGCAGTTTTCATTTTTGAAATATCTTTAAAGGGACCACCATATTATACGAATATGATAGATTTCAATTCATGTCAACATCTAAACCTCCTTTATATTGGAGTAAAATTAAAGTTAATTATCATTTATTTTATATTAAATTGCATATTTATATTATATTAATATGAAGTCAAAGTTAAAATTTGGGTGGAATGAAGTTCATCAACTTGCAAACATTTTTATGAAGAGAAACTTGGGAAGGATTGCAACTTGGTTAATTTGAGGTTTCTTTATTGAAAAACATATAAAATAAATCTTGAAAACTCTAGAAAATATTTAAAAAAAAATCATATAAATTCAACAACATATCATAAATTTTATATAGCTAAAAAATATTAATAATAACAAAGAAACAACTTTAAACAACTTCAATAAAGAAGGTGAATAATAACAACAATCTAATTAAGATATTGAATCAATTTGTCTTCAATAACTTTAAGCAATTTCAATCAATTTGTCTTCAATAACTTTAATCTGATGAAGACATTGAATCAATTTGTCTTCAATGTATTCTCTTAGTTATTAGATATTAGAATTTATTTATATACAAAGTCAATGTAAACACTTTACATGTAATTCACAATTAAACAACTTCTATTATAAAATTGTCAAATATTTTAATGGAGGAGCAATTGCATGCATTTTGTTTTATTTTTGCGTGAGAGTTAGCTAGTTTGATATTTTTGTTGATCTTGATTGCTAGTACAAAATCATTTTGTGTATTGAAATTGTTGTTGTATTAAAAAATATTTATTTCTTTCTTTTTCCCTTTTTCCTTAAAGTTTTTATTGTATTTTTTTAATGTATATTGGAGAAACAATTTTAGTTATCATATCCTCCTCTTCTCTCCAATCGTTATCATTATCGTGCTTGTCGTCTAAGTTGTCATTATCCTCCACCTCCATCCGATTGTTTTTACTGGAGCTATCAATATGACATCCCTGCATGCCATCAAGTTCTCCTATAGAGCAAATAGAAATGCCAATATCCTCTCCAGCCATAACATAAGAGGCCCTGAAAAGCCTCACTAGGCAGAATTGGTGGTCTTCAACTATTACCACAATCTCACCTTCTAACTTGCAAATGTGAAGGCTTCTGGTTTCTTGAATGCAACATAAGAATTGACGTCTTTTCTTTAAATACGATGAAATGCAGGTATTAATGACTCAATACTAGATATGAAAACTAGCAAGTTCATGCAAATTCACGTTAATAACAACATTATCATATTGTTCAAGGTAGGAATTTAAGTTATGACTATCCTCCTCTTGTCTCCAATCGTTAAGTTGTCATTATCCTCCACCTCCATCTGATTGTCTTTGCTGGAGCTATCAATATTAAGTCCTTGCATGCCATCAAGTTATCCTATAGAGCAAATAGAAATGCCAATATCCTCTCCATCCATAACATAGGAGCCCCTGAAAAGCCTCACCCGACACAACTGGTGCTCTTCAATTATTACCACAATCTCACCTTATAACTTGCAAACGTGAAGGCTTCAGGTTTCTTGAATGCATCATAAGAATTGGCGTCTTTTCTTTAAATAGGATGAAATGTACGTAAAAACGACTCAATACTAGAAATGAAAATTAGTAAGTTCATGCAAATTCATGTAAATAACAACATTATCATATTGTTCGAGGCATGGACTAGTTGCTTTGCAACTAATTCCCTTGTTTCTAAACTAAATGTGGTTATTATGAAATTAGAGTAGAGGCTGTAAAACTTTTAGTGTTTACTTCGCGTGAAGTTGGCTTATGTGAGGCGACTTGGAGCTGGCTGACAAGGAATCCGATAGTACACATTTTGCCATTCATTTTCTTCCTTAAACAATAGATTACCCTCAATTATATAGTTAGTCATGTCAAGCTTCAAAGACAGTTTACAAGTTCACATATAGTCTTACACCATAGAGTAAGATTAAAATAAGTTGTGAACATGTAGAAAGGGTGACATGATGTAGTTTGGGATGTTATTGTTGTTTTAGTAGATTAGGAGTAGAAAATAAAGAAAAATCTTAGAAGGAAAGATGTACTCATTAAATGAGAATGGGGTTTGATGGATGGAATTCCTATGAAAAATTTGAACTGAAGACCATGTTGGATATTCCAATAAGGTATTATGATTTCTTGTTCCTTTCTTGGGTCGTCTCTTAACATGCACTTTTTTTGCCATGTTAGTAAATTGAATGTTGTTACATTCATTTGGCTCTGTCACTGCCTTCTTTTTTAACTAAACGTGGTTATTATGATATCAGAAAAGACGTAAAACTTTTCGTATTGACCTCATGTGGAGTTGGCTTATGTGAGGCGACTTGGAGTTGGCCAAAAGAGAACTAGGTAGGTACACATTTTTCCATTCATTTTCTTCCTTAAACAATAGAGAAAAGAGTTACCTTGAATCATATAATCTCAGTTATCTCATGCTTCAATAACAATTTACACGCTCACTAATAGTCCTGAGCTTGGATGTCATATAGTTAGATATGTTATTGTTGCTTATTGGCATTGGCATTTTTTAAGGAAACCTAAATTTTCATTTCATATGAGTTTAATGTTGTTCATATAAGAAATGATTTTTAGTACTTTTAATTTTGGACAAAAGTAATGGTGTTTAATATCTTAGCTTTCCAATGGGTTATAAAATTGTAGAATAATAATTTTAGTGGAATAATTTCAAACAATTTTGTAAATGTCATGATATAGTCTTACAGTATAGAGTAAGATCAAAAGAACTCATAAAAATGGAGAAAGGGTGGCATCATGTAGTTTGGAATGTTATCGTTGCTCTAGTAGCTTAGGCTTTACTAAAAAAAACCTAAATTTGCATTTCATAAGAGTTTAGTGGAATATATATATATATATATATATATATATATATATATATATATATATATATATATATATATATATATATATATA
>ML800857.1:177155-189504 GCA_009831015.1 Picea engelmannii
GAACATCTTGCATAGGTTTAGTGGGAATGTGCAAGAAGTGGTTCGAGACATTTCTTTGGTGACTACTTTGGAAAGGTGATCATTAATTCTATATTGTAATTTCATATAGAAAAAGTGAAAATTCAATGTTTTGAAGTCAAATAGTCTTAGGAATCTAAATGAGTTGTTCTATAAGTTCTAGGAACATTAGTGACTTGGATTAGGATTTAATCTTAGCTGTACATCTCATGATTGAGATATATGGCAGCTAGGATTGAGGAGATTAGTTATCCTCTCTCAAAGCATACATATGACAAGATATGAGAGATTTTGCACACATGAGAAGAGTGCAAGAGAGTTGAGGAAGGAAGAGTGCATCTGAAAGAGATGAAGAGCAGATGTGTTAAAGAGACCAACAAAACAGTGGGTTGTACAATCCCTACCACCGCTATAGCTATCTTTTCTTCATGAACAAGCCATACAACTTAAGATATAGCCATACAATGTATTGTTGGAGTGTGCTTCAGTGATTGAGAGAGAGGAAGAGTGATTTTCTGTCTATGTTGTTGTAGATATACCCTCTTTTTACAGGTTATATATTGTTGTTTGAGGTGATTTCATTGATTGTACAACTGTTAGTTTAAGTAGGCTGCAAAGGCCACCTTGTAATCTTTGATCAAAGGAATGAACCACTGATTTGAAGGAGAAATTCCTGTGTATGTGTTTTATTTCTTTTGTTGTTCATTTTTCCAACAGTTGTGTGATTGATGCAATGCTCAAAAAAATAATTTTCTGCCATTAAATAAATCTATTTTGAGTTATTTAATGACAGAACTTTAGGACCACAATCACCTAGGCTTGAAAATTTACATATCTCATGGCCCTTATGTTGGATTTTCCTTATTTACAGAGCATTAGTGTTACTAGTGTTCTTTTACTTCATTACCATTAAATTATATATCATGTATTGAGCAGTAGCAACCTAAAGAAGAGACAGAAAAGAACACAAGACATTTATCTCGGGAAAACCCCAAATGGGGGAAAAAACCTAGCAACCTTTTTTAGATAGATTTCATTCACAAAGCAATTCCAATCAGATAAACCCTAGCACAAGTGCTAGCTTAACTAGAAATACCACCCCAGCTGCGATAAAAACACCATACAAAGGTAGCGCACCTCCTCAAGGAGTAGAGTATAGGAGAGAGATACCAAAAAGACTGAGCAAGAATAAACTGTGCAGCTGCAGCTACTACGTCACCTCCTCCAAACTTGCGCCTTGCTTCTGTGTAGCTGGGAGAGTGTGAGTGAGTGAATAAATGAGATAAGGTGCCTCCTTATTTATAGTCTTCTTGTCCTTCAAGCTGGGCCGACTTCTCTTTTGGGAAGATGTCTTTTCATTATACTTTATTTTTCTGGGCCGACTTCTCTTATAGGGTATTTCAACATCTGTCCAATGGATCTCTTGCCTTGGGAATCTTCTCTACTTCTAAGAAAGGTCATCTAGGAGGGAAATATCCTCCCGCAGCTACCAAAACATCAAAACTCCCTCTTAGCTAGGGAGGAATCTTTCACGATGTCTTCATCTGGTAGTCCACTGACTACTCTGCAATCTACTAGCAGGTACATGGTTGTTATAATGCCTTTGATAGCTTGAATCATCAGGCACAGTCTCTGCGATCAAACGATAGCACACACAACTACATCAAATGATCTGGTAATCTCCATGACAGTTAGCTAGTAGCACACATCTTACTACAATGTCATCCAATAGATCACCACTGCTGCCAAGTAGTACACAACTAATGTCCAGTGACACAGTCACTGCTTGTGGATCACATCCACTGTAGTAGCACACAACTACTGTCCAGAGTCACTCAACCTTCACCAGTGGAACACATCCACCGAATTAGCACACGACTACTGTTCGGAGTCACACAATGTCAGCTAATGGAACCGAACCACTGAAGTAACACACAACTACTGTCCGGAGGGTATTTCAACATCTGTCCAATGGATCTCTTACTTCTAGAATCTTCTCCACATCTAAGAAAGGTCATATAGGAGGGAAAGATCCTCCTGTAGCAACCAAAACGTCAACACTCCCTCTTAGCTAGGGAGGCATCTTTCACGATGTCTTCATCTGGTAGTCCACTAACTACTCTGCAATCTGCTAGCAGGTACATGGTTGCTACAATGCCTTTGATAGCTCGAATCATCAGGCATAGTCTCTGCGATCAAACGGTAGCACACACAGCTACATCAAATGATCTGGTAATCTCCATGACAGTTAGCTAGTAGCACACATCTTACTACAATGCCATCCAATAGATCACCACTGCTGCCAAGTAGTACACAACTAATGTCCAGTGACACAGTCACTACTAGTGGATCACATCCATTGTAGTAGCACACAGCTACTGTTCGGAGTCACACAACCTCTGCCAGTGGAACACATCCATGGAAGTAGCACACGACTACTGTCCGGAGTCACACAACGTCCGCTAATGGAACACAACCACCGAAGTAGCACACAACCACTGTCCGGAGGGTATATCAACATCTGTCCAATGGATCTCTTGCTTCCAGAATCTTCTCTACATCTAAGAAAGGTCATCTAGGAGGGAAAGATCCTCCTGCAGCTACCAAAACATCAACACTCCCTCTTAGCTAGGGAGACATCTTTCACGATGTCTTCATTTGGTAGTCCACTGACTACTCTGCAATCTGCTAGCAGGTACATGGTTGCTACAATGCCTTTGATAGCTCGAATCATTAGGCACCGTCTTTGCGATCAAATGGTAACACACACAACTACATCAAATGATCTAGTAATCTCCATGACAGTTAGCTAGTAGCACACATCTCTACTAAAATGTCATCCAATAGATCACCATTGTTGCCAAGTAGTACACAACTAATGTCCAGTGACACAGTCACTGTTAGTGGATCACATCCATTGTAGTAGCACACAACTATTGTACGAAGCCACACAACCTCTGCCAATGGAACACATCCACCGAAGTAGCACACGACTACTGTCCAGAATCACACAACGTCCGCTAATGGAACACAACCACCGAAGTAGATAACAACTACTGTCCGGAGGGTATTTCAACATATGTCCAATGGATCTCTTGCTTCCAAAATCTTCTTCGCATCTAAGAAAGGTCATCTAGGAGGGAAAGATCCTCCTGCAACTACCAAAACATCAACACTCCCTCTTAGCTAGGGAGGCATCTTTCATGATGTCTTCATCTGGTAGTCCACTGACTACTCTGCAATCTACTAGCAGGTACATGGTTGCTACAATGCCTTTGATAGCTCAAATCATCAGGCACAATCTTTGCGATCAAACGGTAGAACACACATCTACATCAAATGATTTGGTAATCTCCATGACAGTTAGCTAGTAGCACACATCTACTACAATGTCATCCAATAAATCACCACTGTTGCCAAGTAGTACACAACTAATGTCCAGTGACACAGTCATTGCTAGTGGATCACATCCACTGTAGTAGCACACAACTATTGTCTGGAGTCACACAACCTCCGCCAGTGGAACACATCCACCGAAGTAACACACGATTACTATCTGGAGTCACACAACGTCCGCTAATGGAACACAACCATCGAAGTAGCACACAACTCCTATCTGCAGGGTATTTCAACATCTGTCCAATGGATCTCTTGCTTCCAGAATCTTCTACGCATCTAAGAAAGGTCATCTAGGAGGGAAAGATCCTCCCGCAGATACCAAAACATCAACACTCCCTCTTAGCTAGGGAGACATCTTTCATGATGTCTTCATCTGGTAGTCCATTGACTACTCTGCAATCTGCTAGCAGGTACATGGTTGCTACAATGCCTTTGATAGCTCAAATCATTAGGCATAGTCTTTGCGATCAAACGGTAGCACACACAACTACGTCAAATGATCTGGTAATCTCCATGACAGTTAGCTAGTAGCACACATCTACTACAATGTCATCCAATAGATCACCACTGCTGTCAAGTAGTACACAACTAATGTCTAGTGACACAGTCACTACTAGTGGATCACATCCACTGTAGTAGCACACAAATACTATCCAGAGTCACACAACCTTCGCCAGTGGAACACATCCACCGAAGTAGCACACTACTACTGTCCGGAGTCACACAACGTCTGCTAATGGAACACAACCACCGAAGTAGCACACAACTACTGTCCGGAGGGTATTTCAACATCTGTCCAATGGATCTCTTGCTTCCAGAATCTTCTCCGCATCTAAGAAAGGTCATCTAGGAGGGAAAGATCCTCCCGCGGCTACCAAAATATCAACACTCTCTCTTAGCTAGGGAGGCATCTTTCACAATGTCTTCATCTGGTAGTCCACTGACAACTCTGCAATCTGCTAGCAGGTACATGGTTGCTACAATGCCTTTGACAACTCGAATAATTAGGCACAGTCTTTGCGATCAAATGGTAGCACACACAACTACATCCAAATGATCTGGTAATCTCCATGATAGGTAGATAGTAGCACACAACTACTACAATGTCATCCAATAGATCACCACTACCGCCAAGTAGTACACAACTATTGTCTAGTGACACAGTCACTAATCCACTGTAGTAGCACACAACTACTGTCCAAAGTCACACAACCTTCGCCAGTGGAACACATCCATCGAAGTAGCACACGACTACTATTCAGAGTCACACAACGTCTGCTAGTGGAACACAACCACCGAAGTAGCACACAACTACTGTTCGGAATCGCACAACGTACGTTAGTGGAACACATCCATTGTAGTAGCACACAACTATTGTCCAAAGACAGACAGTCTCCGCCAGTGGTACACAACCATCGAAGTAGCACACAACTACTGTCTAGAGTCACACCGTCTCCGCGATAGTCTTACGATTACGTGTGATGTTTCTTTTCTCGGCAGGTCCAACAATGCATTACCCCCTCAGTCACCTCACGCGACTAATCCAGGGAACCCTTGTCCAGAGGGGTTAGCCGACATGAGAAGAAACAACACACCTCCCTCTCAACGAGGGTGGACACTCAACAACACTCCAAGCTTGTCCTTGAAGTACTCATACTTCACTCTTGACAAGGGCTTGGTGAGGATGTTCGCTATTTGCTCGTCCATGGATATGTACTAGAGCTCCATAGCTCCTCTCTGCACCATGTCCCAGATGTAATGATATTTGATCTCTATATGTTAGACCTGTCATGGAATACCGGGTTCTCGGTAAGCTTCACACAACTTTGATTGTCACAATGTATCAAAGTTGGCTACAATTCTAGATCAAATATCCCAGCTAGCAACTTTCGGAGCCACACTGCTTTATGGCTTTCCATGCTTGCTACGATATACTCTACTTCTGATGAACTGAGTGCCATTGATGTCTGCTTCCTGCTCAACCATTATATCATGCACTCCCTGTCTAGTCATAATCTGTGTATCCTTGCAACTTCACATCCATATCCAATCGTACCATGTAGGTACCTCAACATATGCATTGCTGCCATCCAATGTACCTGTCTAGGTTCAACCATGTGTTGGCTCAAGGTATTCATTGGAGAGCATATGTTTGGTCTGGTGTTAACCAGGTACATCAAGGATCCAATCAACTCTCTGTACATCGTGGGATCCACCAAATTTGAAGATTTTTCACTCAAGAGTTTCAGATTTATCGTCATGAGTGTGGTCATGGACTTGCAGTTCATCATCCCGAATTTCTTCAAGATCTCAATAGTATTTTTTCCTTGACCAAGGAAAATCTCATCTGATCTTCGCCACACTTCCAATCCCAAGAAGTAATGCATCAGACCTAGATCCTTCATCTCGAACTCTGAAGCGAGCTCCCTCTTGCACCCAACTATGCGATTCTCATCTCTCATCAGAAACAGGGCATCCACATGTAAGATCAAAGGGAAACCATCAAATAATTGTCTGATCTGGCATATCATGCCCTGGGTGCTTGCTTAGGCTCGTACAAAGCCTTCTTTAATCTGCAGACATGAGACCTTCTCATTTATCTTGTGGTTTCTCTATGTACACTTCTTCTGGCTACCAGAGCAAGTGTCTCATCATAATCTTCTCCCTCTTGCTGGGAGAATCCTCAGGGCACAAATCAAGCTTTGTACATCTCTATGCTTCCATCTCCAGCATGCTCGATCTTGTAGATCAACTTGGAAGTCACCACTGACTTCCCTTCTGGTCTCAGAACCACTTTTCACACATCATTCTTCATGATGGACTGATACTCCTCCATCATGGCATCCTTCCATTCCTGCTTCTCAACAACTTCTTCAATGGTGGAAGGCTTTGAATCAATGATGCTGCTCATCAATGCCACATAGTTGGAAAACATGTGTGGTTTCTGGGATTGAGGCAAAATCTATGTCCCAGTCCTTCTGACTGGCTGCCTCCTCTGTCACTGCAGCAAGGTCTATCGAGACAAGGGAATCCTCCCAGGAGATCTCACATCTCTTAGAAGCCTTTGAAGCTTCGATCTAGCCTCCTCAACTCATGGCACTTGTCTGTCAGTCCTAGAAGACGTCTCTCTCTCCTATCTGAATCTGAGAAGGAATACTTGATATGCAGACTTGATATGCCCAACTTGTTTTTGATGTATTTCCCAGAGATATAATTTGTACCTTGCTATATTTTTGTTTGGCATAAACATTGTTGCTACATACTTCTACGATCTTCTATTTGGCTGATAAACTTTTGGTATGTTTATCATCGATGAATCACCATGCAACTTTAGATTGCCCCTTATTTCGTGTTTCTTAAATGTTAAATTTATTTCTTTTCACCATTGGGATTGATTTGTTCATTATTTCTTTTAGAGAGCAATTATTTAAATATTTTTATGAGTTCCTTAGTGAACAAGGAATTGCACAGAAGATTTCTCCTTGATTTTTGGTTAAAAATTTAATAGCTTGTTTCATGCCTTCGGGTACATGTGTTTTTATAGAAATTCAATGGTTGCACTTGGAATTTAGAAGATCTTCTTGAAATATTTTCCTATACAATGATTATTGCCTTCTTTCTTGATTGAATGTGTGGTTGTGTTGATAGAAGATACTAGATTTATAAGTGTCCTTATATGAGTTGTAGGTCCTTAGATGATAAGGAAAAGTTCCAACCAGACTTTAATATACTTAGTAGTGGTTGTGCTGATAGAAGATACTAGATTTACAAGTGTCGTTAGATGAGTTGTAGGTCCTTAGATGATAAGGAAAAAAATCAACCAGGCTTTAATATACTCCACTAAGGTTCAAGCAGGAGTAACAGTTAATTTAGAAAAATATAATTTTTATAGCCAAGTCTTTGTATGTTATATTGAAGGCTTGAAGTCCTTGAATGTGTCTTTCTTTATAAAGTCACTACCTTGTTTAATGCCACATGGTTGTGGCTTCAATCCATCTTATAATCATGCCTCACCCTTGTTGCCTGTTGGAGCAAAATATATCTCCATGGTCTCTCTATAATCTTAACCAATCATTTGACTTCCTTTGGATGGGATGACATTGAAGGCTTGATGCATAAGATCTCAGCCTACAAGGGATATTATGGTTTTCCAGTTGTAGTGGAAAAGGTGTTTACAACATTGCAAAAAATAGATTATTTCACGAAGATAAGGTTATTTTATTGAAGGCTTGATGCATAAGATCTCAGCCTACAAGGGATATAATGGTTTTCCGGTTGTAGTGGAAAAGGTGTTTACAACATTGCAGAAAATAGATTATTTCATGAAGATAAGGTTATTTTAATGGAAGATTCCTTTGGATGGGATGACATGGGATGACATTGAAGGCTTGACGCATAAGATCTCAACCTGTAAGGGATATAATGGTTTCCCAGTTGTAGTGGAAAAGGTGTTTACAACATTGCAGAAAATAGATTATTTCACGAAGATAAGGTTATTTTAATGGAATTTGTTAATAGATAGTGCATCTTGCAAATTATTTCAAAAAATTAGTTAAAAACTTAAACATTGTTGTAAACCACCTTTCTCTTGTTCGAGCATTCTTGTAAATTATTTCAAAAAATTAGTTAAAAACTTAAACATTGTTGTAAACCACCTTTCTCTTGTTCGTAAGGTCTGGAAACTCTGACAAAAACCTTGCCTTGCGATTTCCTTGCATTACTAGATAATGATTTCCCGAAAACTAAAAACCCATAAAAGCAATGCCATATGGCACTATACTTAAAAAAAAATAAAAAAAAATAGTTTAAAACTTAAACATTGTTGCAAACCACCTTTCTCACTTGTTCTGAGGTCATTGAAACTTTGACGAAGAGCTTGCCTTGAGATTTCCTTAAATTAGTTAAAAACTTAAACAGTTCATTGAAACTTTGATCGATACCTTGCCTTATATTTTCTTGAAATTAGTTAAAAACTTAAACATTGTTGCAAACCACCTTTCTTGCCAACCATCTTTCTCACTTGTTTTGAGGTCATTGATACTCTATGTTACTGGATCCGTCAACCTCGGATGCTGGTTCTGCCGATCCCCGGATCTGATACAGATACATAGGCATACGGATCCGGATCCGTCGGGATCCGCCTAGGATACGTACGGATGACGCCGAGGATAATAACCGGATTAAAAATTTGTGAAATCCACTCGGAACGACCGAGCGAACTAAAGCATTGGATCTGTCTCGTGATAGTGGACAATATAGAAACTCTCTCGGGGGAGTTTAAGTTAGTGGTAAAAACCAAATAATATACCAATTATATATAATGCTTTATAAGTGCATAGTTATGTTCCGTATTTAGAATTTTAATAAATTAATGCTATTTATTTATTAGATTAAATAAATGGTGCATTAGTAGGTTATTAATTTAATATATTAATTATTTGTATAAGTATTATAAATATATATAAGTTATATCAAAATAGAAATACTAGTATTACATATTTAGAATTCTAATAAATTAATGTTATTTATTTAGTAGATCAAATAAATGGTGCATTAGTAGGTTATTAATTTAATATATTAATTATTTCTATAAGTGTTATAAATATATATAAGTTATATAAAAATATATTAGTTTTAATTTTTAGGTTATTAATTTAATATATTAATTATTTTTATAAGTATTATAAATAAATATACACATAAGTTATATATTAAAAAATGTATATTTTTATTATATAAATTTTAATTTAAAAAAATTAAAAAAATATATTTATATTATTTGTACTTGCCGTTTATGGATCCTGTTTTTTCAAAAAACTGGCTGATCCATATCCAGATCCGTGTTCGTTTCTGAATCCTGGTAACTTAGTTGAAATTCCGACGAAGACCTTGCCTTGAGATTTCCTTGCATTACTAGATATTGAGATTTCCTTGCATTACTAGATATTGATTTCCTAAAAACTAAATACCCAGAAAAACAATGCCACATGGCACCATAGTGAGACTTACAAGTTACTTTTGATAAACTATAAACTAAATACCCAGAAAAACAACTAAATACCCAGAAAACAATGCCACATGGCACCATAGTGAGGCTTGCAAGTTACTTTCGATAAACTAAATACCCAGAAAAACAATGCCACATGGCACCATAGTGAGACTTGCAAGTTACTTTAAACTTGTTGCAAACAACCTTTTCCACGGATTGTTGGATTTAATATCATTAGCCTTAACTCCAGAGATCAACCCCCAAGCTAGTGGGCTAATTTGGGCACATGTTTTCGTTGTGATAAAGATGTTTTTATTCTAATTTAACAAAGAGAGGTACATGTAAGTTTTAACAAGTTTGTTAAAGAGGAAAAGATCTAAAATTATATGCAATTGCTCTTTTTATGAAATTAAGTAGAAATATTATATGAAATTGCTCTTTTTATGAAATCAAGTAGAAATATTATATGCAATTGCTCTTGTTATGAAATCAAGTAGAAATAGCTAATTTATGTGGAAACAGTAGAAATCGCTAATTACATTCACTATATATGCTACTACTTAGATCCACAGTGAGTGCTAAAGGTAATGGTTTTTTCACATTTTATTTCATTACACAGTGAGTGCTAAAGGTAATGGTTTTTTCACATTTTTTTATTTCATTACATCTATGTCATCTTATGTATGTTTGATTTAATATCATCAATGTTTATGTAGTTCGTGGCTGTAGAATCAGAAGTTACACTCTTCAGTGCGTGGGATAAATCTGTGGAGCATTCGCTTATAAATCTGCTAACAATATCCTCTACTTGGAACTTCTCTAAGATTGATCTCAACACCTTGGCACGTTGGGAGTGGAAATAATAAGATTGATCTCAACACCTTGGCACGTTGGGAGTGGAAATAATAAGGCTAATGAATTCCCCCCACATGGCTTCATAGGGACCCGCCAAGTGGGCTGACGAGTCGCTACCATGGCCCCAAAACCCATCATGAAGAGTAACAAGATTCCACTGTATGAAGGCTATTTAGTGCTGAGACATTGACAAGCAGAACTACAAAAGATAAAAGAGCTTCTCCTCACACAATACGCATGAACTTAAAGTGGAGGGATTAATATTCTAATGAAATCTGATGTGAGTTAAATAGCACTGACAAATGTTGAGTCAATCCAAAGATGGGAAACAAACCCCATGCTAAAGAGCTTCTCCTCACACAATACGCATGAACTTAAAGTGGAGGGATTAATATTCTAATGAAATTTGATGTGAGTTAAATAACACTTACAGATGTTGAGTCAATCCAAAGATGGGAAACAAACCCCATGCTAAGTGCCAGAAGTCTAGCTGATCACTTTCTCAGCAATTATATTTGACCTTGTTACCGCCTGCCTGTTATTCCTGTACTTGGACTCCGCCTATTTATCAGAATTAGTGTTACCATTCTATTTCAAACTCTTTTTATATCCACCATGAAACTGCGATTTCCCTCCCAATAAATTCCATGTTATCTTATTTCAATTCCCGCTGTGCATTTTTTGCTCCAACACTTTCTCACTGCTTAGCCAGATCAAGAAAGTCAGTTTCACCCGTAAGGAAACTCATATGCAGTGGATGCTTGCAATTCATCATCACCAAAAACAATTTCATCTTTCCTTAATGATTACGGGGTGGGAATAATAGAAAGAACAATTTCACAATTTCATCTTTTTTTCATGTTCTCTATTATTCCCTCTACCCACACCCCACCCTCATAATATGTTCTCTATTATTTCCCCACCCTCACCCTCATATTCATGGACTCTCTATTATTCCCTCCACCGGCACGCTACCCTACCCCACCCTCATAATATGTTCTCTATTATTTCCCCACCCTCACCCTCATATTCATGGAGATACCGTTCCATCTACCTCAACTCTCATAATATGTTCTCTCTATTATTCTCCACCTTCACCCCATGAATATGAAGCCCCATGAATATGAAGGAGATACTGTTCCATCCACCCCAACTCTCATAATATGTTCTCTCTATTATTCTCCACCTTCACCCCCATGAATATGAAGGAGAAACTGTTCCATCCACCCCAACTCTCATAATATGTGCTCTCTATTATTCTCCGCATAATTTTTAACCACCATGATCAGGGTGGGGATAACATCCAGAGATAAAGGAGGCATTCAAAATGGTCTCTTTTTACCTATTATAAATCATTGACATACCGGTGCAGTGTAAATGCAGTTGCAAATTAAGAGCTATTCCGGGAGGGATCCCCAACAATTCAAGTTGTTGACCGGCGGGCAAGCCTGTAGAAAAGTAGGAGATAAGGATGCAGTTTATTCAGATCCAGTCCCAGCTTCTCCTCATTCAGACCCAAATCTCACGCTAGTTTACCCATCGTATCAAGGTAAGGCCTCACCAAGGCGCCTCCACAGGCACTGGGATAGACTGGAGGAGCAAGATCCCACCAACATGAATATAATGGGATGAAGGACCATCAGAGTGAAAAACTTATGACAAACAGCCAGTTGTTGGTCACCAGTCGATAGCCTCAGGACAAATCGTGAGAAAAACACAATAAATGATGCGCATTCCCCTGTGGTTTTTCCCTCGCAGTCTATGATTCACCGATGGGTACTATTGACGGCCCGCCAAGTGTCCCTACCAAGTGTCTCCACTCCCGTCCTCAAAGTGGCACCACTGACGGCCCACCAAGTAACCACTGAAGGAGTTCAAACAAATTAGCCTATGCTAGGCTGTCATTGTCCTTATTCCTACAAATAATTCCACCACAGACACAAAGTCTTCTCATAATACATTTACACAGAGTTGTGGTTGACAATATAAAATGAGTAGCGGTGAAGCATCAGACGGCTCTGTAACCTGACGGATAATACACAAGGAGCAATATTGTAGAATAATGAACATCAACATTCTTTCCACACT